>NWBT01000048.1:3327319-3350052 GCA_003386485.1 Colletotrichum lentis
CCGCCGCCAACGCCAACCGCAACCCTCCGCAATATAACCGCGATGGTGCCACATCACGAGCCCTTCAAGGGCCTTGCGCCCGTGCAATGGGAATCCGTCGCCCAGGAGGACCCCAAAGAATTCATGGCGAAGGTCCTTGCCGACGCCCAAACCATCGTCGACTCCATTCCGGTCCCCGCTGCCGTCAAGCAGGCCACCGCCTCCCAAGGCCGCACCCGCTCCCACACCGATCCCCCGCTGCCCGTCGCCGACATCAACCGCTCCCTCTCCCAGCGTCACACCGGCGCCGCCCTGCGCCTGTCACAGGACCTGTCCAAAGAATGGAAGGAGGTCAAGGTCAACGCGAGGGACAACCCGCTCGCCATCAACGTCTACAAGCTTGCCTCCAAGGACGGTAAGGGCAGCTGGTTCGCCCGCCGCAGTGTCCACGACGGCCTGACTTTCGAGATGTGGAAGCTTGGTCTCGAGAGGGAGTTTGCTGAGTCCATGAAGGCCCAGAGCGGCCCCGGCGCTGGCGCCATCCGCGGCATTGGTGCTGAAAAGCGTGTTGTGCACGAGGTCGTCGAAGGCTCTGGAAAGATGGAGGGTGAGCTTCGCCGACACACCATTGGCGGTGATGATGTCGTTCGCTGACAGCCCCCCCCCTCGCAGTTTTCCAATTGTCGGCGCAGTTCCCGGGCCCGACCGCTCCGAGAGACTTTGTGACCCTGCTCCTGACTTCCGACTTTTCCGGCAACGCCCCGCCAGAGTCCGGCAAGCGTCCGCTCAGGACATTCATGATTGTCTCAAAACCCTGCGTACACCCCGAGTGCGCCGAAAGGCAGGGCTACATCCGAGGCCAATACGAGTCGGTGGAAATCATCCGCGAAATCCCGTCCGACAAGCCTGCCGCCATCACCCGCGCGCGTTCCTCCATTGACCTCAGCCAAGAAGGCGCAAAGGAACGGCAGGCGGTGGCCGAGTCCATGGGCAAGGAAGCCGTTCTCCGCGCGGCGAAGAAGGCGGCAGAGGGCGACGGCCGCCACCGCGGCACATCTGTGGACAGCGCCCCAGCCAGAAACGACACTGCACATACTGGCGAGGGCCTCGAATATGAGGGAACGAGGTCGATTGAATGGCTCATGATCACCCGCAGCGACCCCGGCGGCAACGTGCCCCGCTTCCTGATCGATCGAGGTACGCCCGGAGGCATCATAGGAGACGCCGGCAAGTTCATCAAGTGGATGTCTGCCAAGTCTGCCGATGACTTTACCACCTCGGACACCGAGCAGGAGGAGGTCAAAGAAGGCGCCAAGCAGGCCGAGGACAAAAAGGAAGCCTCCCCCGTCGAGGTGGCTAAACAACCCACATCAAATTTGGTCCCTGAACCTTCGGCACAGACACGGGACCAATCCGTCCCCAGCAGCAATGGACTATACGGCATCATCTCTGGAGCGTTCGGGATGGCTAGCTCCGTGGTAGCGAGCCGCATCCCGGACGGTTACGCACTGCCGGGCATATTCCAGACCCCGAGCACCACCGGCTCGATGGCCGAGGGAGAAGAGGAGGAGGACGACGACGACGACACTAACGAAAGCGACACCTCGTCGATTCGAAGCTTCGCCTCCGCTGTCGAGAAGACGGATGAGGGCGAGGCTGTAACGCCACCTCCTGAGATCACCCAGCCCGACACGCTGTCGCTGCACTCGTCGGGTTCGGGTGCCGGTTCCCTCCAGGGATCCAAGACGTCCTCACACCACGAGAGGGAGCTAAGGAAGCTCCAAGAGCGCCGTCAGAAGATGCAGGACAAGATCAACAAAATGCAGGAGCGCATGTCCAGCAAGCGCGACCAAGACTCGCAGAAGGAGGCGGCCAACTTGGCCAAGCTGCGCGAGAAGCACGACAAGGAGATGGCCAAACAAGAGGAGAAATACAAGCGCGACCTGCAGCGTCTCGAGCAGCGCCGCGAGCAGGAGCAGCGCAAGGCCGAGGAGAAGCGCCGGAAGCAGGCCGAGAAGGAGGAGAAGAGCAACCTCGCGCTAGAGCTTGAGCGCGTCAGGACCGAGCGGGACGTCGCGCTCAAGGAGATTGACATCCTCAAGGAGCAAATCGGCCAGCTACAGAGTCAGAACACCATGCTCGTGGTTAAGATGGGCAAGTTGGGCGGGCTCAAGAGGCAAGAATCGTCGCTGAGCGTGCCCGGAGAAAAGGTTGCCCATACGGTGTCTAGCTAAACACGCAGGTGTTTGGGAGGGGCGTGAAAGACGAGCGATCAAGGATATCGACTCCGCATGAGAAGAGAGCAAGGCAACTCAGGACAGAATACCCAGCGCATTACGCGAGAAGAAGTGAGGGGGGCGGAGGAGGGAGATGGGGAGGAAGAGAAGAGAATTGAGATGACGAATAGCATCCAACGGCGTCGGGGCGTCCTAGCCTTTTTTTTTCTTCCTTTTTTTCCCAAAGTCTTTTTTCATTCCTCTTCTCCATCTAGCCATTGGTTTTTTTAAGTGTCACTTTTTTTCTCAGATTCTAGAAAAGCAGTGTGTACGAAGTATATCTAAAACCAAAACTCGATCACTCTATAACCTATGATCTTCTACCTGACCTGAAGAAAAAAGAAATAAATGAATCTCGGGTGTGTCTCCATCAACCCTCCCTGTCCCGTCCGCGTCACCAGTGAGACGCCGGCCCCGTTCTACCCTAGACGACCGCCTCGTCGAGCAGCAGCCCGTGGAGCCTCACGCGCTGGCCCGCGCTCCGGAACCGCTCCAGCTTGCTCCTCAGCAGTTCCGACCCGGCAGCGCCCGCCCTGGCCAGCGCCGTCGCGCAGAGGAGGATGCGCGCGCAGACGGCGTAGACCTCCGGGTCCGAGGCCCAGCCGAGGGGTCCGTCGTCGGCGGCGTCTCGGTCGGCGGGGGAGGTGATGTCCAGGAGGGAGTCGAGGCCGGCGGACGTCCATTCCGTCAGAGCGGTGGACGATGAGGAGGAGGCGGACGAGGAGGAGGAGAAGACGTCCTCGAGGACGGCGGCCCAGCGGTTTGACTCGCGGACCTCGTCGATGAAGAGGTTCTGCTCCTCGATGGCGAAGAGGGAGTCGTCGAAGCGGAGGGCCTTTGCGAGCTGCGCCCCCGCGGGCTCCCACGCGTCTGACCCGTCCGGCGCCGTGTGGCCCGTTAGGCGGGCGGCCAGCAGGTCGTGGAACGCGGGGGCGTCGCGGTAGGTGGCGGTGATGTGGGTCAGCAGCCTCGAGGCGGCGTCCAGGGGCGCGAGGGGCTGTGTGAGGATGTGCTTCGCGGAGACGGAGGCCAGCTCGCGGACCTCGTCGTCGTCATCGTTGAGGGCGTCGTAGAGGGCGATCAGGGCGGGGAGGTGGGCCGCTTCGTCGTCGGCGGTCCTGAGCGGGGACGCTGAGGAGAAGAAGGAGGCGAGGGAGGCCGTCGCGGCGATGCGGGTGTCGAAGGGGCGGGAGTCGAGGAGAGCCGAAGACATCATCCGGCCCCATCCGGCGAGGGATTCCGCGGGAGCCGACGACGACGGGGAGGGGAAGGATACGAGGGTCGCCATGATGGGGCCGCTGACGCGGACCACGGCGTTGGAGAGGTTGGGGTTCATCGTCTTTGAGGTGAGATCCTGCCAGAGCTCGGCGAGCTTCTCAGGGGACGGCAGGAGGTGTGCGAGGGATTGTTCGGTGTTGGAGGACGAGAGGACGAGGTCGAGGACCTCGGCGAGGTTGTCGAGGGCCGCGGCGCGGGAGTCCGGGTGCGTCGTGGAGAGAGCCAGGTCGGTGTACAGCGCGGCGTAGGATGCTGCCGCTTCACGGGTGAGGCGTGGGTGGTGGATCGCGGCGAGTGTCTCGAGCGTTGTGATTGTCGCCTCGACGCTGGTCGTGCTCGTCGACAGAAGGATCTCGCGGAGGGAGGCGGAAGCAGAGGCAGAGGCGGAGGTGGTGGTAGTTTGCGTTGCGTGGACCGCGGCGATGGCGAGCTGGGTGCGGAGGAGGGCGCTCTGCGGGGGCCGAGCGGTGGACTCGGAGATGGCGGTGGATGAGGAAGACGGGTGGGAGAGGGCGAAGAGGGAGATGAGGTTCTGGACTTCGAGGTACGCGGCACGGATGTCCGGGCAGTTCTTGAAGGATTCCGGGTCGCTGGGCTCGATCCTGCTGAGGATCTCGGCCAGGCGCGGGATGGCGGACGCCAGCTTTTGCGGGGCGACGTCGGAGAGCCGCTCGAAGACGGCCTTGACGGTCAGCAGCGCGCCGTGGATGTGATTGTTCCTGCTGGCGGGCACGGCGGCCAGCGACGCGTCGACGATGGCGGCGGCGGCGGCGACCCAGTCGTCGTCCTTGAGCAGGAACGAGCACAGCGCTCGCGCGGCCATCTCGCGGACGTGCCAGACGGGGCTGGCAAGGTAACCGGCGACGAGGTCGTAGAGCTCGTCGCGCGAGGCGTCGGGGGGGCCGGCGCGGCGGACGATGTCGAGGGCCGGGAAGACGGACTCGGCGGCGATGGTGCTGCCTAGAGTAGTGGGCTTCATGACCTCGCGGCCGGAGCGAAGGAGGTTCAGGAGCACGCTGGGCAGGATGGGGTATTTGTGATACTGCAGACGGGTAGTCTTGCCGTCCCATCCGGCCTCGAGCGTGGCCTTGCTCTCGTTCGTGCCAAAGAGGTTGTCAAGGAGGGAGCGGAGGAAGAGGAGGCCGCAGTTGCGGATACCCCAGCTGGGTAGGGTGTCAGGGTGCTAGAATGAGAGAAGGGCAGGGGCTTCGACTTACACTTCCGACTTGAGGCTGCTGGCCGCGAGCTCGAGGCATTGCGGGATGTGAGGCGCGGACTTGCCGAGCTGCGTGATGAAGGAGCTCTTGAAGATGTCCTTGAGGCAGTTGAGGGCGTGCACCTGCGGCAGCTTGGAGCCGTCCGACTCGGAGTTGTAGGCGGGCTTCTGCGCAATCGTTACGAGTTCCTCGATAACCTTGTCGAAGGACGGCTGTGCGGCGTTGGCGGAGATGATGCCAGTAACCATGGCCGGGATACCGGCAGAGCGTCGAGTTGTAGAAGCCTGGGCGAAGATGCACTCCTTGGTTCCCTGCAACGGGGGTGAGCATTTTGATGTCATGGTACTACAACGGAAATAGGGGGCCGCGAACCTTGTACCAGATATCAAGGAGCGTTTCGTCTCCCCCGTGACTGGCCCTCGAGTTGTCTAGGTGCTTGACCAGCTGGCAACAGGTCGCGAACGATAGCGAGACCGTATTGAAGGCGCCGCGATGTCGCAGGCTGGACAGTTGGTCGAAGGTCAGGGAGCCGACGGTGGCGAAGAGCTCCGTCGAGGGGCGTAGTATTCCCTCCTTGGCCTTGGTCTTGAGCGGCAGGACCATCACACGCATCAGGGCGCTGGGATACCGTCAGTTGTGCCATCAGTCTCAAGGCGATACCGCTTACCTTGATTCATGGATGGCGCGGAAGCTGTAGCTCAGCAGGTCCTTCGTGTCGAGGCCTTCGAGGTCCTCCAGCTCCTGCGGCAGATGGCCCTCCGGAGAGTCGTCGCAGAGAATATCCCTGACCGCGACCCAGACACGTTGGCAGCACTTGACGATGCGGGCTTGGAGGGCCGACATCGCTTCGAGCTCGGATTGTGAGAAGCTCATGTCGGCAGTGGCTTGCCAGATGTAGCTAGTATGGTCAGTCGAGGCCAAATAGACATTCTTCTTAGCCCGTACTCACCGAAGAGAGGCGAAATAGCCGTGAACAGGCGCCTCCAGGACGGCATTGCCAAGGTCGGCCTCGGCAAACGTGAGCTTGTTCTCAAGCAGATCCGCCAGCTTGGAGATGTGCGCAACCTGCACGTCCCTACCGTCGTAGAACCTGAAGAGCAACTCGTTCGTCCGAGCAACACCATCGGCGTGGTCGGCGCGGGCCGTTTTCCGCGCGATATCCTCGGCTCTCAACAAGAACTCCTCGAGGGTGGGCGAGACACCCCGAGTACCGACGAGGCACTTGAAGCGCTCGTCGGCAAACAGGCTCTTCAAGACGCCAGTGGCATTTTCTCGCACGTCGTCAAAGGGGTCCATGATGAGGTCGAGAAGCGTGCGGGTCCATTTTTCGTCGAAAAGGTTGAAAAAAAGAGTTTCGTCCTCCTCCGTCTCCCAGGTCTTGGCGAGGTCGGCCTCGAGCTTAAGGATGAATGTGACCGCCCTCAACGAAGTGAAGTGACGCTGGAAGGACGCGGTGGGTATCAACTCTGACCGCAGGAAGCCAATGTACCATGCGAGGAACGCCTCGTGCTGCTTCAAGCTTTCCTGCAGCTTGTCTTCGGGCCAGAACAGGATGTTGGTGCGATGGTTCGCCTGTTTTGGCGGCTTGGGAGGGGCTTTTGGTGCACCGTTTGCCGCGGCGGCCCCGTCAAACGCCTTGAGGCGAGCCAAGCTCTTGTGGAGGATGAAGATAGCACCTCTGTTCCGCTTAAACATGTCTTTCAACTTACTCAGCACCTCCATGCGGAACTTGGCGTCCGACTCTGAAAAGTACGTGGGGAGGTGGATCTGTAAGAGACGGAGGGCGACCGGAGAGTAGGGCCTCGTCGTCGAGGGAGAGGCGATGATGAGAGACAGCGCCAGCGAGCGCAGCTCGTGGGAAGGATGCGAGAGCACTCTCTCGAGGACGGTCTCTTCCAAAACCACCGAGGAGGACTCTTCCCTGTAAATGGCACCTTTGTCGATTGTGCATTAGTAATGGTGCTCCNGGGGGGGGGGGGGGTTCAAGGGACATACCAGGCTCCTCAACCATGCCGACCTTCTTGCCGACCTCAAGCACAGCAAGGTTCAACTGGGCCAACGTATTCAGCTCCGCGACGGCGGAACCGGACGCAGACCACATGCTGTTGATCTGCTCGAGGATCTGGACCGAGTCCTTGCGCTCGTCCTTGAACAGCGGGAGGAAGACATACGTCTTGATGCCCTCCAGGAGGGACGGCGTCTTGGAGATGGCGGCCTGCACCCAGCGGAGCCACGTCTCGACGCTGAACTGCTCGGCGCCAGCGGCTTGCGGGTTCTTCAACGACCGCTGCCGCAGGGCCCTGAAGATGGTGACAATGAACTTGCCTGCGGTGGGGCAGACGTAGTGCATAGTCATCCAGTCGAGCATCTGGCCAAAGAAGTCCTGCCACAGAGCGATGTCAGACTCCCAGCTGCACGACGGCTGGGTGCGCCTGTAGCTCTCGGCGATGTCCTCGACTGTGAAGACGGACTTGGACGCAAAGTGGTCCATGGCCTTGAGGGACGACTTGAGCAGGGGCTTGGTGGACTGCGGGCCGATGATGGAGATGAGGGTGTCAAGGACGGTGGTCTTGACGGCGTTGGCGACGGCCCGGTCCGGGTTGCGGCGGATGAGAGACGGCAGTAGGTCGAGGACCAGCTTCATGGAGCGGTGCTGCTCCGTCTCGTTCCATTTGATGAAGAAGTTGAAAAGCCGCAGGCTGGGCTGGTCGGAGAAGGCCCATTGGCGCAGCGCCGGCCTGTCTGACTTGGAGCTCTGCTCGACGAATCCGCAAAGCTTCACGCAGGAGTTGCCCGAGACGCCCTTGGGTTGGGCGGCCAGGGACAAGAGGTAGTCAAACACATGCTGGGCGGTACTAAACAGGGGGGGGGAGGNAGAAGACGGGGGATGAATGTTAATTCACTTTTCTACAGTTGGGATACGGGAAGGGGGGGAGGGGGGGTTGAAAGGGCAGGAATTTTCTCTTACGAAGTCCATGACTCCTCCGGCTGTTCTTCAACCCATTTGAGCAAGTCACTCGGGTTGACGAAACTCTCGTACTTGGGGGCCGTATCCTGCTTCATCGCTTTGTCATAACTTGGAGTTGATGAGATGCACGGCGAGTGACTATGAAAATTGAATGAGGGGCACCGAGGGGCACACCGAGGGGCACGGGTGGTGTCGTTACTGCTGCTAGGGACCAGCGAGCCTGTACGCAGCAGGGGTCCGATTTTTCCTCCGGCGTGTAAGTGGCAGGCCGGCTTGCACCCAAAAGCCTGCTGACCCTCCACGGTTCTTGCATTGAAAAAAATACTTTCAATATTGAAATAAAAAACGACTCTACAATAAAACACCACTGCTGTTAAGATTAAAGACTTCCTTAATGGATTGATTGGGTGAACGAGCCTAAATTCGCCAAGGGGCGGACGTATCAAGGCGGCAGGCGCAGGCAGGACTCAGTCGGTCGCCGGCGAAAGACTCCTCGGTCGGGTCGGGTCCCTTAACGCAGCCAATCGTCTGCGACTTCCGGAACGTTGGCCGCACGGACCACACCACACATGCGATGCCCTAATTGAAAAGAAGTTTGCCGCCCCGCCGAAATTTCAGTCCGCCTTCTTCTTTTTCTCTTTTGTTCTCTTACACCCAACTAACCCCTCCAGCATCTAACCGTAAGCACCAGATTCCTGGGAGATATCGCAAAGATGTCGAAAATTACGGTCGCCAACGTCCGCACTCAGGTTGCTGAGCTGCTCGAGTACTCCCTCGAGACCAAGAAGCGCAACTTCCTTGTCAGTATTCCTCTCCTATTCGCGACCGAAGAGGCCATCGCCTCCTTGGCTTCGTTTGGCGCTCGCCGCCGACTCGACCATCCGCTAATACCCTTTTACAGGAGTCTGTCGAGCTCCAGATCGGCCTCAAGAACTATGACCCCCAGCGTGACAAGCGTTTCTCCGGCACCGTCCGCCTGCCCATCGTTCCCCGCCCGAACATGAGCATCTGCATTCTCGGTGACCAGCACGATATCGACCGTGCCAAGCACGGCGGTGTTGACGCCATGTCCGCCGACGACTTGAAGAAGCTCAACAAGAACAAGAAGCTCATCAAGAAGCTCGCTCGCAAGTACGACGCCTTCGTCGCCTCCGAGACCCTCATCAAGCAGATCCCCCGTCTCTTGGGTCCCGGTCTGTCCAAGGGTATGTTCCAGGCTCCTCTCAATCCGCCAAACGTTTTCGAACCAGCTGCTGATAATTATCTCTCCAGCCGGCAAGTTCCCCACCCCCGTCTCCCACGCCGACGACCTCTCCGGCAAGATCAACGAGGTCAAGTCCACCATCAAGTTCCAGCTGAAGAAGGTCCTCTGCATGGGTGTCGCCGTCGGCAACGTCGGCATGACCCAGGAGCAGCTGATCGCCAACATCATGCTGGCCATCAACTACCTCGTCTCCCTGCTGAAGAAGGGCTGGCAGAACGTCGGTAGCCTTACCATCAAGGCTACCATGTCTCCCCCCAAGCGCCTCTACTAGGCGTCTTCTTCTCTACGACAACGCCTGTGCTATGGCACCGCCGCTGGGGTTGGTTATGTCGATGGCTTAGCTGCCTGTTCGCATAAGGAAAACAACGCCAAGGTGGAACGAAAATCACGTGCAATCATAGGAAGCTCTGCGCATGGATTAGGAGCCGGTCAATACAACTCTTCCTTTTCCGCACCCTGTATCAGTGCCAGACTGAAGTCCGTGAACTGTCACTACAATTTGTCACTTGTGATGATGCCCGCCACTCCCCTGACGTCCTGACCTGAACGTTCGAAATACATAGCACTCTTCTTTTTTTTTCCCTTTTTTTTTTTTGGTAATCCATATCATTACCTCGCAAGAAGGATTGTCAAGCATTCTTGACCTCTTTCGAAAACTCTTCATGTTGTGTTTTCATTTCCCCAGGCCCGGCTTGGACAAAGGCGTGCTACTCCAAACCGGCGATTGCCGTACCGTCGTCGATCGGCACCCGGGTTTTCACACCAAGATGCCAAGCACATGGGCGAACTTGTCGACGGGTGGGGCGTTCTCTGCCGCGTCCTTGGCGGCCCTGTCGGCTTCGTGGTTCCACTCCCGGGGGATCCTCCAGAAGCGCACGGTCATGCCCTTGTCGTGCAGCGTCTCGGCCTCGAGCAAGAGGGACTCCCAGAGGTCGCGGTTCTTGACGGGCTTGCCGTTGCTCAGCTTCCACCCCTTGCGCGACCAGCCGCGGGCCCAGTCGGTGGCCCCGTCGACAACGTAGGTCGAGTCCGTGGCGATGACTATGCTCTTGAAGCTCTCGCCGTACCATCGCCGGAATCGCAGCGCGCCCACGGCGGCACGGAGCTCGGCGCGGTTGCTGGTGTGCCGGTGGACCTGCCCGTCGGGCCCGCGATCCTCGAGCTTGAAGGCGACGCGGCCGGGGGCCGTCTCCAACCGAGGCCCGAAGACGATGCCGCAGCCCCCGCGAGCGTCGGCCGCCCCGTTTTCGAGGCACGCCCCGTCGGTGTAGACCAGCATCTCGAACCGGTTGTAGCGGTTGTGGAAGCGCGTGTCGCGCGCCGGGAATAGCTCCTGCGGCCTCATCCACGACTTCTTCGGGTGCTGGAACACCGTCGGGAACACATCGCCCGAGGGCTCCGTTCTGTCGGGAATGCCTGCGAAGCGGCCAAAGTCGATGGGACCGGGGAAGGGGCCGTGGTCCTCCTCCTCATCCTCCTCCTCATCCTCCTCCTCCTCCTCCTCCGACGACGACGACGACAGCGCCGCGCCTTGGTCTGCGGCCGGTCGGCGTCCGTACTTGCTGTTGGCAACTTGACTGAAGGTGACGTCGCGGGGGATCGGGAAACTACCGTACGTGCCGAAGATCCCTTCTTCGTCGTCAGAGATGCAATCGCCGTCGCTGTCGATGTCGTAGCTGAGGTCGAGGCAGCACCGTCCGCAGACAACCTGTTTGTGGAGTGCGCAGACACTAATGGTCTTCCCGTTGGGCAGGTCCATGTAGTCAATGTCGGGCAAAGCCATGATGCTGCTGGTTTGAGACGGTATCGAGGTGGGAATGAGCTATGATTGAGGGGAATGGGGACAAGAAGCTGTTGGGGAGCTGACTTGAGGACTGGGAGGGGCAGTCGCTGAGAGACGAGTCTTTCCCCCGCGCTTGGTTAAACTACCTCTACCTATGTAGGGTGCTCTTATGGAATTAACGATTTCCAATCTCCACTTTGAAAACGGCCACCAGATAACCGCGTTAAAACGATGTATTGCAAAATGCTATTGGAGACGCTTCTAACTTTTGCAAGAGAACAGGGCTCGACGCCGGCGACACGCCCTCCTATCACGGTTGGTCGCCTGCACGAGCGATCCCGAACCCGCACGCATTCAGGGTCAAGCCCGCCCTCTTTCCACGCGTCCCGATCGTTGAGCGATGTGTGACTAGCATCAACAATTGTATCCTTCCAAACGACGTTGTTTCTTGTTAGTTCATATCAGAAAGCAAAACAAAATGCCGTCTTCCTCTCGGGTTCATCAGGAACTTTCTCGTCCTCCAAGCAAGTCCCAAAGCATCAAATTGTTGGGAGAACTAAACGCAGTGACTAACTAAGCGGCATAAATCCTACGCATACAGAAACATGTGGCGATTCGACCTACTATACGCTCTGTTCTTCGATATCTTGCTGGGCATGGATGGTTCGAACAGCACGCCCTGGCGAGCCCCCCCGGTGAATGCCAAGGAAGGGGGTGTCGTATCAACGCAAGGCGCATTCTGTTACTGCTTTGCATTCAGGGGAAGCCCCTGCCTGTCCATAGGATCTGGCCAACAGAGCAGTTGTATCAGCCAACAATTTCAAAATGCCCCTTACATAACGCCCAGGCTGCCCCATGGGGGGCGGGGGGGACAAAAAGGAAAGGTATAACTAAGATGGCGACGGCTATTGTTGAATGATTTGCCAGGATCCGGTTTGAGCCTGGCTGCGGGCAGCAGCAAAAACAAAGACGTATGTCGCACACCGTTCGCGCCGTCCCAGCCGCCTCTGAAGACTTCCATGTCGAAGTAACGGCGCAAGAGGGGCGTGCTGCTCACCCAACTACACATGGTCGCCAAAGACATCGGTAAAGTTGTCCGTCGGCCTAAGGATGGCGGCCGCGCCCTTGGCGGCCCTGTCGGCGACGTGGTTGAACTTGCGCGGGATCCGCCACAGGCGGACGTGGACGCCACGGTCGTGCAGCTTCTCGACGTCGAGGAGCAACGCCTCCCAGAGGTCGCGGTTCTTGACGGGCTCGCCAGTTTTCAAGTGCCAGCCCTTCTTGATCCAGGCGGGGGCCCAAACCGTCGCGCCGTAGACGACGTAGGTCGAATCCGTGGCTACGACGACGCTCTTGAACCCCTCGCTCTCCCACGCCCGGTAACGGAGCGCTGCGATGACGGCGCGCAGCTCGGCGCGGTTGCTCGTGTGGCGGTAGGCTTTGCCATCCGGGCCGCGGTCCTCGAGCTTGAAAGCGACACTGCCACTCTGGTCGTTGATGTTGGTCGGCTTGAAAAAGATGCCGCAGCCGCCGCGGGCGTCGGGGGCGCCGTTGTCGAAGCAGGCGCCGTCCGTGTAGATCAGACACTCGAAGCTATTGTGGCGGTTCATGAAGCGCTTGACGTTGGGTTTGACCCGGACGCAGCTGCTGGCGGGGAAGAGCTCAAAGGGCGACATGGGCTTCTTCGTCCTCTGGCCGAATATGGAGGGGAACACGGTGCCGGAGTGCTTGGTCTTCTTGGGGATCTCGATGACAATGTTCGGGGGATTGGGCTGGGCGAGTTCGGGCATCACCGCACGGAAACCATAAACATAGGCCTCGGGAGTGGGTTTGTCGGACTTGACCACGCCCATGTCCTCATTGTCCGAGTTGTTGGAGCCGAAGTCGAGACAGCATTTGCCGCAATTCGCCAGCTGGTGAAGCGCGCAAACAGTCACGCTTCTCCCGTTGGACAGCTCCACGTGGTCGATCTCCTGTAGCCAGGCCATGGTGCGCAGCGCAGCAGCGGGCAACTGTCCCCTCGGCTGGATGTGGAGAGGAAGTGAAGGGAATGTACTCTGTATTGGCATGGGGGTTCTCTTTATACACGCATAGATGGGTAGATTATGAGTGAGAGCCTAGGTGAAGATGGTCACGTTTGTTTGGGCTCACGGACAGCGGGATTGGAGTTAGAGTTACGTAATCAGGCACATTACTCGCTGGGAGTTGAGGTAATAAACCAGGCAATTACTGTCCTAAAAATGCAAAGAAACATTCAACCGATGAACCGCTGCAGTAGTGCGTGTCTCCCGTGTCTTCTTGGCTGCCACTGCAAGGTTTCGCTGCGTTGTCCGCAGAGACCCACGACTCGAGCTGCGGGTTGGGAATAGCTTCACAAACAGAATCCGGAATGTCTTCTGAACCGAAATCAGTATCAACTGCAATAGCCCTCGAAAAACAGTCCGTAGTCCTTTTCTAAGACACGCTAAGACACACTAAGACACAGATGTTTAAGACAACGACAACCTTATTAGTAGATAAACAAAGCAGGGGGGTGGGACAAATAGAAATCACCCAAGTTTGAAGTAGCAAAAGTTTCAGGGAAAAAAAAAAGAAGTCGCCTTCTCCGCCCTGCTCCCAGTGAGGTTTGAACAGCGCGCCCCAACATGGCCCAGTGAGGTATGAATAAGGGGTATTATGTTAAAGCTTTAACCAACTAGGCCACTCACGCCGTCATCGCTGGACTGGTGACAGGAACGACGATGGGATGGACCAAGTAGGTAGGTGCCGTTGAGGGGCTGAGGATGGTTGCCTGGGTGCGGTCCGGCGGCATCAAGGTGGCCGTCCTCAAGGGAAGGTGCCAGAAACCCTCCTCCCAACCACGGCCGGCACCCACCCACGCCACCCAGGAGGCAGGCAGCCTCACTGATTCGCCGATACTGGCCGAAGCGGTTGGTGCTGAATGTCTTTGGCAGAAGAGAGCCGTGGTCGCTATGAACCCTATAACAGAGTATCAGGCAGAAGAGGAGAGTATATTGATAGATAGAGGGTGGGGAAGGGTCAGTCGGCTTGTTAAAACGGGGCTGATGCAGGTCTATTCTCGCAAGTCCCAGTCTTTGTCGTGAAACGATTATCGAATAGCTTTCAAGTCAAAATAATCACAGCCAACCCAAAGTAACATTGTCCATCAATAGTCGGTGGTGGGTATCTATCTAACATACTTGCTCATGAATCGTTTGTGGAAGTCGGAGCGCAGGAGATCCTATACATATGTCAGCATCATCCAAACCAGCCCAGCACTTTGAGGGAGAAAACCTACGTTGATGAACTCCTTGCTCTTGCCCTTATCCTCCGTGCCCCTCGCCTGGTTTTTGAATACGACGTCGTCGTCCCACCGCCGCTTCATGTTGAAGTCAGGCTTGTTCAGCAGCGGGTTCCCCAACGCGATGTCCCTCTCCCTGGCCTCCTCTTCGATCTTGGCCCTCTCCCGCTCCTCCCGCTCCCTCTTTTCCGCCCTCTCGCGCCGGATCTTCTCCATCTCGCGCTGCAGCTCCGCCTCTTCGTCATCGCTGTCCTCGTCGCTGTCGTCCTCGTCGTCGTCCTCTTCTTCCTCATCGTCCGAGGACGCGTCGACGTCTCGCGACTCTTCCAATATCCTTCTTCGCTTTGCTTCAAAGTCTTCGCCGTCCGCTTGCGACCCGGATTCGAGGGCGCGCTTCACGCCGCCGGCGGGCTCGTCGGTGTCGTTCTCTGCGGAGGGGGGAGGCGCGCCACCGTTCTTCTTGGCGTAGTGGGCAGCCTCGGCGGCGAGGAGCTCGGCGCGGAGGTCATGGGCCTCGTCGTCGGCGTCGCCGCCCTGGCCGGATTGACGGAACTTGAGCTGGGTGTGCGCCGGCAGCAGGCGTTGGTGATAGGCCGGGCCACGGAGGGCTTCCTTGCCTCGGGCCTGGTAACGGTTAGTAAACTGTAGTAACGGGAAAGTTGAAGTTGGCTCTCATACCGGATCGAACGTCGGACGGTGAGCGGTGGTCATCCTTGCGGTAGGCGACGACGAGGGGGGTGCAGCAATAAGAGTTGTGCCGTGTGATGATGGGAGAAGTTGGCCCGGTCAAAAGTCGTCTCAGCTCGACGTTTGACGTTCGACGTTCAATCGCCCCCCCTGTAAATGCACGCGCAATAGCGTGAGTGGGTCCGTCCCGACTGCAGGGGAGGCAATAAATAAGGCTTCTACCGCCCGGCAGAATTTTTGCAGCGGCCCCGCCAATGCGATTGACCTCACTAAACACCTAGAAGGTCACTCACTCACTTACTGCCGGAGGCCCTCAAACTGAAGGTCACTCACTTTGCACCGTCCAAAATCCACCGCAAAGATGCCCAGGGAAGCCGAGCCGTCAGCAAATGAGAGGGCCTTTGTCACACAAGCTCTCAAGGAGAACTTGAGGCTTGACGGCCGGGAATTTGACCAGTACCGGAACGTCCAGCTCACTTTCGGTGATGAGTTCGGAGTCGCCAATGTCGAACTCGGCAAGACGAGGTCAGAACACACACAAACATGCATCCATGCCTACCTGCCCTGATCAATCCCGACTAACACGTCTCACAGAATCCTCGTCAAGGTCTCGGCAGAAGTCACGGTCCCATACGCCGACCGCCCCTTTGAGGGTATCTTCCAAATCACCTCGGAGCTGAGCCCCATGGCCTCGCCCGCCTTCGAGATCAACCGCCCGACCGAGGCCGAGGTCCTCCTCTCGCGCCTCCTCGAGAAGACGATCCGCCGCTCTGGCGCCCTCGACACAGAGTCCCTGTGCCTCGTCGCGGGCCAGAAAGTCTGGTCCGTCCGCGCCGACGTCCACGTCCTCTCCCACGACGGCAACCTCACCGATGCCGCTTGCCTGGCCGTCGTCGCCGCCCTGCGCCACTTCCGCAAGCCCGACACATCCAACGAGGGCGAGTCCCTCACCATCTTCACGCCTGCCGAGCGCGAGCCTGTGCCTCTGAGCTGGCTTCACAGCCCCTTCTGCGTGACCTTTAGCTTCTTCGGCGACGAGGGAGAGATCACGCTCGTCGACACCAACTGGATCGAGGAACAGCTGCGCACGAGCAGCGCGACGGTCAGCCTGAACAAGCACGGCGAGATCAGCCAAATCTCGAAACTGGGAGGCACCCCCATCGAGGCGGTGACGCTGTTGCACTGCGGGAACGTGGCGTTGCAGAAGGCCAAGGACTTCTCGACGCTGGTGGACGAGAGGCTGGCGGACGACGCGAAGCGGAGGGACAAGGGCGGTCTCATATCGGAGCTCTTATCCGCGGAGAACGACAGGGTAGTGGATGCATAGACGGGCGAAAAAAGAACAAAAAAGAAAACCCCCCCCCCCCAGCCAAAGAGTCGAGAAAAATATTGTAAAATGATACCCAGCCATATACGCTTCGAAAGATTCAATGCCTGCAAACTGTGTGTGAACCGCGCGGGCCCGCACCGTTGGGCTTTCCAACTCCAGCAAACGCCATTCTAATGGTTCCCCTTGTGAATTTCATGCATCGTAAAACAACCGTCCCTGGCAACGACGGGGATGACGACTACCGCATCACCGGCGGTCTCGACTCCTTGTTCCATTTCACTCTTGATCTGACCCACTCCACTGCCTCCTTGACGCCGGTCCCCGTCAGGGCGCTGACGGGCAGCACCCTCGAGTCGCGGATGCTGCTCGCCTTCTCGCCCTCAAACACCTTCTTCACGAGCCCCTCCTTGATCCTTACGACCTCTACGCAGTCCTCGCGATCCTGCTTGTTGGCGAGCACCAGCACAGGCACGCCTTCGGTCTCGGAGTGCTGCAGCACGTCCTCGAGCACGAGGCGGCACTCGTCAAGGCGCCCCGAGCTGTCGTGCTCGAGGTTCCCGTCGCCAATGTCGGTCGAGTCGATGATGAAGACGATGGCGTGCGCCGAGGCGTAATAGCTCTGCCACAGCCGGCGCAGCGAGTGCTGGCCGCCCACGTCCCAGATCTTCAGGTACATGTCCGGCAGCGTGATGGTCGAGACGTTCTGTCCCACCGTCGGCACTGTCTTGAGCTTCGGCTCTGGGTTACCGGGGAGAAAGAGGGCCTTGACCTGCTCGTGGAAGGTCGTCTTGCCGGCATTGTCGAGGCCGAGGAGGATGACGGAGTACTCTGCAACGGCAGGGAGAGATTAGCTAGGGCAGCGACGATGCGTATAGATGGGCAGCTTGTGTTTTCATTGCGCGGCGAACCTTCTTTGCTGGTGGCCAGAAGGTAAAGACCCTTTGCAAGGTGGTACATGGTGGGCTACGGGTCGCTCGTGGGCAGGCCGGTGTTGGAAGGTGGGCAGTTGGCGTCGCGGGGAGAGGTGGAGGGTTTCGATAGCGGCGCAATTGGCGGGATGTGGACAGACGAAGTGGCCGGGACTGGATGGAGCTCGACTGGTGTGCGGGAGCTGGTATTGGGCCCGCGACGCTGACACGCTGTCCGGTGCCATGGCGGTGGGGTTTCTAGTGTACAGGGGGCGGTTCAGGGGACCTCATGCTTAGTGGCGGCGGGCGTTGGCGGCCTTTTCAGCCCTACAGCCCCGTCCTGCCATCCATGACCTGAGGGGGCTTGTCGCATTCACATCGACTGCCTGCTATCTGGGATCTGCACATCTAAGAATATACATATATATACATACTTTTGATGCGAAACCATGATACTCCGGCTACGTCTCGTTTGCGATTCATGTAGGTACGTTTCGAAGGAGAGCTTAGGTGAGAAAATCACATGGCATTCGGAAGCAAGATGAGTAGCTCTATTCACCCCGGTCTATCTCTCACACATCTAAACACGCCTTTACCCAACAGACTCCCAACGCTTGGTACTTGACGCCTCACATCTTCGGAATGGTTGTCGCATAACCCTCCACCACAGCAGTCAAGAGCCGGTTGGCAATGGCCATGGGAGGGGGCAGCCGGAGGCCACCCTCCTTGTATCCCTCGGGAGCAGGGTCGCCGAGACCACTAACACCATACTTGAGCGCTTCTCTGACGACGTCGAAGGGATACCATTTTGCGTCCTCCAACTCGGGGTCGTTACCCAGATCGATAGTCTCGCCATCGGGCAGAGCCTGCGCAATGGCACCAATCATCAGGCTTGCGGGGTACGGCCAAGGCTGACTCGAATGGATGACGACACGGCCGACCCTCACTCCGCTCTCCTCCAAGACCTCGCGACGGACAGACTCTTCGATGGACTCACCGGGCTCGATGAAGCCCGCGAGGGTGCTGTACCAGTCGGGGGGGTACCTCTTGTTGCGGCCCAAGAGCACCTTCTGGCCGTCGGCGGAGATGACGGCGGCGATCATGGTCGGGTCTGTCCTCGGGAAGCTGATGTTGGAAACGCCCTTGCGAGTGGCACACTCGGCCCTTTCGCGGGGAGTGTCCGAGCCGGCAAGGTCGGTGGGAGGGCACAGCCGCTTGTAGCCAGTGTTACCCGACAAGGACGGCTGTCCGCAGCCAGCACAGAACTTGTGGCGGGTGTTCCAGTCCGCGATAGACCGGGCCTGGGCATAAATTCCGGCTAAACAATGTGAATCAGCGACAGAGACGGAGAAGTGTTCGCGAGAGTGGCGTACCATCGTCCGGCTCGAGGGTCATGGGCCTCATGCCTTCAAGGAACTTGTATCCCTTACTGGTCTGAGCCTCGATGAGTTGGTTGGCGGCATCGGCATACGAGCCCTTGGGCGTCACATCGACGGCAAACCAGGGCCGGCCCTTGAGGCCCTTGTACTCAAAGGGCACGTTTGCGCTCTCGTCGAGGCCCAGGAAGATGATGAGCGGTTTGGTGACGGTCGAGTCAAAGTTCTTGACCAGGTCTTCCTCGGACGGGCCGAACGGGTCCTCGGTAGTCAGGGGCTTGACATCATCAAAGGACACAAACTGGATTTTTGTGGGCGCATTGGTGAGAGGGCTGAGATCCTTGAGGAGCATGAACTTTGTCTCCTTGAACTGGAACGCGGTTCGGATGAAGGTGTGGTCGGTACGGAGCCAGCCCACGCGGTTCAGGACACTGCCGGCGAAGTAGTTGACGGTCTCCCGTCCGAATTTGCGGGACAGCATGGAGTCGGGATCGTCGACTGGTGCGGGTAAGTTCCACGCCTGAGAACCCATGCCGAGGTTCGTGTGGTGATGACGGTGAAGCTCTCGCGGAATTTCCGGCGAACGTGTTTGGAATAGATTGGCCGTCGACAGTGTGCTGGATGTATGATGGTGCGTTGAACTTTGAACAGGGAAAAGACGGGGTGGGAGCACCAAGACAATATAACCTGACAATGGGTTTGCGATATCTTGCAGAGTGGGATATCAAAAGACGTGCGGTGGTGGCGGAGGCGGACACTACGGCTGATTAATCAGTTTGTCGGGGAACGGGGATAGCAGGAATAAGATGGGGTTAAGAGAGACCCGTTGATGGAGCTGTCGCGATGAATGGCGACTCGCTGCCGAGCTCCGATAAATGGAGCCCGCGGCAGATCCCCTGTCACAGACGGAGAGAAACCGTGCGGGACAAGAAAGGCTCGACACGACGACATCGACTTGTCATTCCAATGGCCCGGAGTTGTTCGCGGCGTTCGGAGCCAATGGGAGAAGCGTCCGGGCAGCCGCTACGGGTGTCGTCATGCGATAGGCGCGCTGGCCTGTCGAGAGACTGGACGAGATGAATCGAATCCCTGGAATGTTGTGTTGTTATCCAACGCTGAAAATGCACCAGATTCTGCATAAAGCCGGGTTATGAAGATAGAGGCGTTTCAGCGCATCTTACTTAGCGCCATTTCCCCCGCATTTTGCTCGTTTTCCGGCGGTGAAAGTGACGTCGTGGCCTGGCCCTCTGGGCTTCTTCGCTAAAAATCCCAGCTGGCCCCCCCCCNTTTTTTTCTTGCGCTGGGATACAGGGCGGGCGGGCGCCCAAAGAGACTTGCAAGCGCACGTGGACACCGATGGCGTGTGAAGTGGAAGTGGGCGAAAAAGGGCCCTGGGAAATGGCAAACCATCTTTCGCGAGAAATGCCAATGTCTTGTTCATCGCAGGAAAAAGTCTTCCCACCACCATCACCATCACCGTCCGATTTTGGGACGCCCGTTTCTTCCCTCTTCTTCAGCCATTGCTGCCTAAACCTCAAGACATTTAGGGGTTTTTTTCTTCTTCTGTTCTTATTTTTGCTGTACGAAGTCGTTGTCCGTTAACAGCTTTTTAATAGCTTCATTTATTCCCCCCCTTGCTTGATTCTTTGGTCGCATACAAACTCCTCTGCCCGGGATCGTACCATGGCTCCTTCTACCGCCCCCCTCAACCTCGACGTCGAGGCGATATCTGGCATTTGCGGGTAAGCTCGCCCTACCGTCCCTCGATAAGGTACTGACCCAACGCGCTCAGTTCCATCTCAATTGCCTGCTGGGTAGTCGTCTTCTCGCCCCAGATCCTCGAGAACTTCCGTCGCGGCAGTGCGGACGGCCTGTCGCTGCAGTTCATCATCGTCTGGCTGGCGGGCGATGTTTTCAACATCCTGGGTGCCGTCCTTCAGGGCGTCCTCCCTACCATGGTGAGTCAGAGCAGAGCCCCTTGCAACCTCGTCGCTCTCGCCATACTGCTTCGAGAACCCCTGGCTGACGCACGCCATGACGTTGCCTCCCTCCCCCTAGATCATCCTCGCAATCTACTACACCATCGCCGATATGGTGCTCTTGGCACAATGCTTCTACTACCGGGGTTTCACCTGGAAGGACGAGGTCGTCCCGCCGACCCCGAAGACGCGCAACCGCACCGGCGAACCGAACGAGCGGACCGGCCTCCTGCCCTCGGCCATCATCGACCGCGAGCGCCGGGGCTCCGATTGGTCTAGCCTCTCCCCTGCCGCGCCGATGCGCCCCGAGAGCGCACCCGCTCCTCCTCCGAGACCGACGACGACGCTGCAGGCCCTCCTGTGGAACACCACAGCCGTGCTCATGGTCTGCGCCGCCGGCGTTATCGGCTGGTTCCTCAGCCGCAAGTACTCCCAACCCGAGGAGCCCGGCCACGAGGCCAACGACAACGACGCTCTGACGTTCAACACTCTTGGCCAGGTCTTTGGCTGGCTCTGCGCCGTCTTCTACCTCGGATCCCGCCTGCCGCAGCTTCTGCTGAACTATCGCCGCAAGTCCACCGAGGGCGTCAGCATGCTCTTCTTCCTCTTTGCGTGCCTTGGGAACTTGACCTACGTGCTCAGCATCTTCGCCTTTGACCCTCGCTGCAAGCACGACAAGTGCGCCCCCGGCGAGGCAAGCGCCATCTACGGCCGCTACATTTTGGTCAACCTGAGCTGGCTGGCGGGAAGCTTGGGCACCCTGCTGCTCGACATGGGCATATTTGTGCAGTACTTCATGTACCGCGCCGATGAGTTTGCCAGCGACGACGACGACGAGGAGGGGGACGACCTGAGCATCGACGAGGATCAGTGGGACCAGCGCCCTCTGCTCGCCCGCGGTGACTCCGTCTACCAGTAAGAGGTGGCAAAACATTGACATGTTGGGGGGTGGGTTTTTTTTTCTTACCCTTTTTTTTTACGGGATTACATTTGTAAAAGTATTTACGGGAGTACTCGATACACGGAAAATGGGCTGGGTGGTCACTTGTTTTATTCCAAAAGAAAAGGGGCATTCGCTGCATTACAGGGCTGGGTAAAAGAATGTTTAAACTAACATCCGGAAAATAAAAAAGGGGCAGGGTTGGAGAGGTAGATCTTACGCCATGGCATGGATCATTTAGCTGTTGGTTTGTCTTGGAGAAATCGGACACCTTTTTCTTGAACCAGTCCATCCCATTGCACCTGCGAATGTGCCTCATCATACCAACACTTACATCCACCCGAGCCTCTTCCACACGAAGCTGGCTCCCCCCGCGAGCGCGGTGACGCCCGTGAAAACAATCAACGTCCCGTAGCCGCTGCCGTACCCGAACCCGGCCTCCCCCTTCCACGGGGCATCCCTGATCAGCGCCTCGCTGAGCGGGCCCGAGATGACGTTCCCGACCCCCCGTCCCACGGCCAACATGCCAAACAGCATGGTCGGGTCGACGCCGCGCTCCCTCGCGCGCTCGTGCTCGACAACGACCTTCATGATGCCCGGCCACGCCGACGTGTACGCGCCGGCGAACCAGCCCGTACGCGACGCAGAAGGCGTACAGCACGCCGAGGGTCGACGAGAACCCCCACGCGAGGAACGTGCCGAGCGTCGCGCCCGCGCTGGCGAGCATCAGGCACGACGGGGCCGAGATGCGGTCGACGAGGGACCCCATGGCGACGCAGCCGACGACGGAGGCGACGTTGACGAGGAGGATCGTCAGGGCCGAGGCGTAGGCCGAGGCGCCGAGGGCGGACTGCGCGTACGAGGGGAGGTAGATGCCCGGCAGGAAGAAGCCCAGCGCCTCAACGACGTTGGCGGCCTGGTGCAGGGCGAAGGGGCGGCTCAAGGCGAAGCGCAGATTGCTAAAGGGGCGCGCGTGCGTCGTCGTCGTCGACGAGGCTTGATGAAGAAGGCCAGCGGCGCCGTGAGGACGAAGAGCAGGCCGGACCACAGGCGGAGGGTGGTGCGGAAGCCCATGCGGCCGAGGAGGTGCTCCATCAGGAGCGGCAGGACGACGCCGGCGAGGCCGGTGCCGGACCACATGACGCCGTAGGCGAACCCCTTGCGGCGGACGAACCACTGGTCAATGTAGAGGATACAGGGGCAGTAGGCGATGGCGCCGCCGACGGCGTAGAGGACGCCCTGGGTGACGATGAGGTGGGTGACGGTGCGGGAGAAGGAGGAGGCGGCGAGGGCGACGCACATGACGATCAGGCCGAGGATGGGCACATGGCGGGACTCGCGGGGGAACATGCGGAGGAGGCCGATGACGACGGGGCCGGAGAGGTACATGATCCCCTGGGGGACGGGTTGTCTTGTTGTCAGTATAACGCATCTCGTCAGGGGGAGG
>NWBT01000048.1:3360379-3553915 GCA_003386485.1 Colletotrichum lentis
CAAAAAAAAAAAAAAAAAAAAAGTCGTCAACGTTATGGGTCACACGCGGGGCTGGCTGGCAAAAACTTCCGCAATGCCCTCCTTGTTCCGTACTCTGCCTCGTCCCTAGGCGGGAAGACGCACCAGGCATGCCCTTCCCCTACCGGAGACGTCGACAAAACACACGTTGCTGCGCAGCTCTATCCAACTAAAAGGGTTCTATTATAAATCGTGAGGGGCGTTATATATAAAAGTTGACCGGTGAGGTCGCTGCATGGGGTCCACAGAGTCGGAACTCCGAGTTTATGACTCCTGGTTGACGGTTTGCTACAAGATATCAGCGCTCTCTGTCAAGAAAAGGGACTGCCCCCCCGTGGAAACTCGAGGGACGGAACAACGACGTACAACAAGCCAGTCCATGCCCTCTGTAACACCGCTGCCGTCGACGGCGGAGCAGGCCATGATGCTCCAGTTCCGGTCGCGCAGCTCGCCCAGGCGCAGCGCCTCCGAGATCTCGCCCGCGCCCTTGGCGCCGGGCTGGTCTTGCTTGTTGGCGAAGACGAGGAGCGAGGCGTCCTTGAGCTCCTCCTCGTTGAGCATGGCCCCCAACTCCTCGGCGGCGGTCTGCAGACGCTCGATGTCGGTCGAGTCGACGACGAAGATGACGGCCGCCGTGTTGGCGTAGTAACACCGCCAGTACGGCCGGATGCTGGTCTGACCGCCTAGATCCTACAGGCGAGTGCGCGCGGGGCGCTTATGTCAGTCTCTTTGCATGTCTGCTGCGAGAAGAGGGGTCGGTCTCCGCGTACCCAGACGTTGAAATTGAGGTTTTTGTATGTGACGGACTCGACGTTGAATCCTATCGTAGGGATCGTGGTGACAACCTCGCCGATCTAGAGAGTCCAAGAGGTCAGTCTCGCCGCCGTTTGCACATGCGCGCGCGCGATTGGCGGCTTCGTATGGAGCGCAGACTCACCTTCAACCTGTACAGGAGTGTCGTCTTGCCAGCGTTATCCTACAGTTGGAATTTGTCAGCCCATTGAGCTCGTGTTTCGGGGTCCGTCTTCTTTTCTCTCTCTATTTTTTTTGGGTCTCGAAGAGACCAGCGGTGATGGGTGCAGCCCGGTGCGGTGTGTTGCGACGTACCAGTCCTAAGATCAATATCCGGATCTCCTTCTTCGACCACAGGAGGCCAGAAAGCCATGACATGCTTGCGCCCATCTTGATGGATCAACTCCGGAAGGCTTGGAGGACGTCGTTGTTGCAGCTCGAAGTCGCCAGGTAGGGTGGCGAGGGCGGTGGTGTCGCGGATTCGGGAGCGTTGCGACAGGAAATGATAGTGGTATACTGTCACAATGCCTAGGTACGCGGTTGGCCTCGGGACAGGAGGGTTGGAGGGTGAAATGGTAGGCAGTAAAGGTGGCTTGTTTCCCAAGGGGCGATACCAGAATGACGAAAGTGCAAACGAGAAGCTCCGCTCCGGAGAGAGAGAGTCAGACGGTGAGTTAGTAGGCTAGGGTATGGATACCTTATGTACAGAGCAGGAACAGTATCCGTATTGGTAATGCGGAATCAACGATGGGTGGTGAGGTTCAGGGGTAAAATGAAATGACCCAGAGTCTATCTATCCCTTTTCTCCTTTGGTTCCAAATCGCCGTTTCGTTTCATTAAGCCATTTTTTTGTCTCTCCGGCCCAGCGGACAAAGAACCGTTGTAAAAGATTCTCGAAGGCTTGCTCCCCTGAGGGGCGGGGCACTCCGTGGTGCTGTAGTGGAAGACCGGTCTTTCCCCCTGAATGACAGTTTTTAAGACATGCAAGGATGGGAATTCTGGGCTCCGGGCGTCCAAACGGGTCCGCTGGCTGCCAGTGCCACTGCTGATCGCCGAGCCTTCGTTGGTACTTGGCTGAGGTACCAATCGAGACTCCAGAGTATCACGTAACTAACTCTCGTTAATGCCTAAGGTTTCAAGCCTGGGTCAGCAAGTCAGCACTTTGTTATCTAATCTGAGACCCCTGTGAAAGCCACACACGGCTGAGCCTCTGAGGCCAGTGCCTTCCTGCAGTGACTCCTCTGGAAAGCGTGACCGACCCCACCGCATGCCCTGCCCACCAATCAGGGCAACTGCGGGCTCGCTAACCCGGTACGCCTCCTGTGCGCACGAATTCTCTAGAAATGAGAAATTCCTCCGCAACCCAATCGAGAGCACAACTGCACCCAAAGGACTCGACCACTTTGATCAGCCAACAGCCGTCAAAATGCCGGTACGTGATGTCCACGCCCTCTTTGCGCGCCCCCTTTCGACGACGACGACGATGATGATGTGATCTTCTCTCTCCCCGCGCCCGCGCGGTCGAAATTCACCTGGAAACCCGGATGATGGAGGAGGCACCCCGCGATTTTTGCTATCGCGCGGGTTCATGGACTTTGAGAAGAAACCAGCAACGGAGAGGAGGGCAGAGACGACACACATCATCACCATCAAAGGAGAAGGGGGCTGCTGCCAACGAAGAAACATTCTATACCCGGAAGCAGAGCGCTGACGTTCCTTTTCCGAATACAGAGCCACAAGACTTTCCGCACGAAGCAGAAGCTCGCCAAGGCGCAGAAGCAGAACCGCCCTATCCCCCAATGGATCCGTCTTCGCACCGGTAACACCATTCGGTACGATACGCCCCTCCTTCGAGAGTTGCTTCTCTGGCACTTTTCCGATCCTTCGTGAAAGGCGGAGCACCAGACAAGAGACCTTCGACCCCCGACAAGCTTGTCACCCTTCCGTCGCAAACAGAATACTGACACCAGGCACAGCTACAACGCGAAGAGACGCCACTGGCGCAAGAGCAAGCTCGGCATCTAAACCACTCACGTCCTTCTCTCTTCAAAATTCCCCCTTTGCCATACACCCTTGCGGGCTTTTCCCCTGGTCCTTCCATGGCACCGCCGACCGAAACGACGACACCGCGCTCGAACTTGGGAGAGGTTTCCTTTAACAATTGGGAGGGGTCACTTTGACGGATTCCAAACGAATACCCACCGGCTACGAGTTCCGATTCGTGGGGGGGTTAAGGGAGTCGACACAGGATGGGAGGGGAAACAAAATGGGAATGCCCGGCTCGGCTAGACTCTACGTATTGCATGTTAGGGTCATAGGGAAAGGAATGCAAAATCATTGATGCCTCTGAACGAAGACACGAGGCCCTCAACGACTCCCCCGTCCGTCTGGACCGCGTCTTGGTGGTAGCCTCGAACGTATGAAGCCTTGTGGCTCCCATTAACCGTTGTTTGCATTGGGTCTCGGCTATATATGCCGAAATATTGATTTGCTCTACTACCCGTCCATCTTTCCGACCAATTCTATATGGAACGACATAATGTCCCATGCCTGGCTGAAATGCGAACTGCTCTTTCGGTCCTGGGACGAAAGAAGCCTGGAGCCTCGCGAATGCCCACAGCGTGTGTTGGGCCGCTATTGTATCGGCATGAATCGTCGAAACCGCCCTCTGGTCGGAGGTTTAACCTTTCATTATCGGAACGCTGTCATAAGCAAAACACCACAGGTCCTTTTTGCCTCGGTGGACTTTGTAACGCTCTGAGAGACACAATACAATACTTGCCTCCACAAGTCACATGGTCTTGTTTGCTACACCTCTTGACACATTTTCGACCGAACACTGGAAAGACTTCTTGCCCCGAGTTGATGGATGCTTACATCAGACGGGTATGCGAAAGGATCCAGCTTCTGTCGGCGTCTGGCGCCGGCGTGTAGCGCATTCACCCTCCGCACAGCGGAGATGCACCGCCACACATGTCGCTGTCACCGTCCTTGTTCATGTTATTTTCGTTTGCGAATAAACACTGAAATTGCTTTGCTATGACTGTCTAGCAAACCAACTAGCGAAGCATCTCTGCTTCGTAAGAGGTCATCGTGTATCGACCGCGTCATTCTCCACCCTAATGTCCCTATCCATGAACACCCAAAGCCTGGCCTGTGAAGCGGACCTCAAACTTTCCAGGTAACCGAAACCGAATCAAAGAGCGATCGTCATAAAACGCCGGAGTACGATGCATCACACATTAGGAGTGAGGGAGATATCCGAAGAGGGATTCGAACCCATACTCCGGCCGCCACTCGAATCGTCCAGGGGTCTCATCGGTCCTCGGCCCACTCGTTCTCACGGCGAATCTGCTCCTCTTCCTCGGGCGTAAAGTCGTTGGTAATGTTGAATGTCTTACGAATTTCCTCTGGGGACTTGCCCTTGATCATGTTGGCGACCGTCTTGCAGCCAACGTCGAGGAGGGGCTTGATGTCCAGATAGTTGGAGGCCTAGACGGACGTCAGCTTGGGCACGCTGCCAATTGTAGCCAGAACGAGGGGGTAACGTACAAGGATAATCTCAAAGAGCATCTCCTGGTCAACCTGCATGAACTTCTGATCCCATTCCTCAATCTCGGTTGTCTTCTTGCGAGCGTCATTCTCATCATCCTGGGTCTGGACGGGATCGTTGCGGTGGTGCTCACACCACTCGATCACCTTGCGAAGGACTGCCTCGTTCACCTGCGGTGGGAAGGGTTAGCGAACTGTCCAGAAGGAAAGCAAGAGGTGGCGCGATTGAGACGTACGTTCGGGATGGGAATGGGGTTCTCCTGGCTGATACTATCGTCGCCAACATCCTCGAGCATGTTCTTGATGAGCATGGAGCGCTCAGCGACAACGCGATCTAGAGTCCACCAATCAGCAAGACGTGACAAGGCCGAGTGGTGGCGTGAGGGGTCTGACGTACCGACGGGAATGGTAATGTTGTCGTTGGACTGCACCCAGATCTTGGAGTCCTTCTTTTCGGCGGCCATCGTAGCTGATATGTATGGGTGACTGTGGGATACTATCTTCTGGAGCGTCAGCTTGAAAGTGATGGGTTGCGATGGGCGAGCGTGCGAGTGGTAATTGATTGATCGATCGGCTGAGGCTGTTTGTTGGTGGAGGAAGGTGGGGGAATTAAGTAGTCGGTCGGATGCGGCAGTCGCTAGATTATATATAAGGTAGGGTATGGTATTCACTCACATATCGGAGAAAGATAATAACAAGTGAAGGGTTTGTGGGCGGAAGTAGCTGTGGGCTGTTTCCGTTTGGGTTGGTGATTTGGTACCGACAAACGGAGGTAAGTAAGTGATTTGGAGATGGCCTTTGAATCACGCTCGCGGGTTGACGTTGGTTTTCAGGCTGGGGGCAGTTGATGGTGGAGAAGAAGAAGGCACAGAGGGTGCGGCCACCCGGAGAAGGTAGAAGCAGGCAGTGAAGGCAAAGGGCAGGAGGCATGCACTTTGGTTGGTTCAAAGTTTGTTCTGGGACGGTAAGTGGGTCGGTTAGGCCTGGTTGCCTGGAGAAGTTGGTCCTTGGGCACTGCAAATCCGCTGGCCACTCAGGTTCCCCCGCTCAAACGCAGGGTAATGAGAACCATGGCGCTTCGAGGTGGGAGATCCGCCCTGTTGAAGAGTCTACCTACCTACCTACCCACCTATTCCAAGAGAGAGAGAGAGAGAGAGAGAGAGAAAGGAGGGGGATTTTCAAAAGCAGTGTGCCTTCCAATCCAGGGTACCAGGGTCATTAGGCAGAAGCATGGTGGAAATATCCCTCTTACTTCTTGGATGACTCCTGCCCGAAGCCGTACACGTTCTGGGGCTGGGAAAGGAAGGCACGGACTGCTGCATGCCATTTGCGGCTTACCAGCAGAGAGAGTGGCCTTGTTTCCCGCTGCCACCAGGAGTTGATAGGTTTCTACATTTGTTGAACTTGATGACTTGGGTATTCTGGGCGTCAAACTGTCGGGTTGTCGTCTCTGCTCCGTGCGACGTAACTTGGGCATGCTCTCCAGAGTTGGACCAGTCATGGCGACTTGGCCGACGAATGAATGTTGTTGGATGCCAGATCGACAACTCGAGTTTCTGATAAACCGAAGCCTCAAGCCCAATACGCTGGCGGATAGAACTGACGTGATGCGCAGCAACAACAGTTCAGAGCATCAGTTCAAAAAAAAAAGTATCAGCAACTCCGCGAGTAAATGTCACTATGAATCATTGGCGTTCTCCAACCACACCTGTGACAATCTTCCGGCCCAGGACAACCACGTACGCAGTGTGCACCGTGGACTCTTTCATGCTTTCTTGACTCCGAACCCCTGCAATAGAGACGTGAGATTGATCTGCCAAAGGATTTCACCATACAGGTAGAGTATTCAATGATTGGGCCTGGGACGGGTTTTGCAACTGTCGTTGCTGTCTCATGACACAGGTCAAGACAAAGCCTCCTTAGAGAGAACCCATGACCATATACCAACCCATGATCTTGCATAGCGCCTCTAACGAGAACTGAGTTGGAGGAAAGCGCATTCCTCCCGCCGCAGGCACCAGGGGAGAAGATGCAACTGTTGGGAACAACTAAACGAACCGTTTATGACAGACTGTCGGTGCCAACTGGCGAGATTGTAGAGCACAACATACGGACCTGCCACCCGGTCACCGGGAAGACACTTGGTGCTGTTCGATTTGAGTATGTCTTCTACGCCAGGGGTCGAGAGAGCCGGCGAGGCAGACTCGGCGCGATCCAGACTGCACCGAGATCGAAGTCGGGTCTATGGCCCCTCCGTTTCCGTGCCGGCGCAGCACCGTCAACCGACCCGCCCAACGGTTGTATGGGGAACACGAGGCGCTCAGGCGAGTGGCTCTGACCCTCGATAGTTAGTGTACGTAGATCCAAATTCAAGGTTGTCGAGGTCGACGGCGGTTCAGTCAGCCGTCAGGTTTGTCCTCGCCATCTGAGCGCGACGGCCTGTTTTTCTCCCTCGTGGCATGGTTAAGTGTTGTCCGCTCACAGAAAAAAGTCATGGATGTGGCCCGGTACCGAACCCAATATCAGGCTGGAATCTGGAGAAGACGGGGGGAGATAGGACAAGCCAGGGCCGATGGCGAAAGCGAGCTGCATGCACTTAAAAGAAGCCTGTCTACTCCACGGAATCGGACCCCCACGACGAGCAGGGGAACCGCTGGTCTCATGACGCGCAGTTAGATGGCGCGAGACACTGGGGGATGGGCACATATGGCGAAGCATTCCTGGCATTTGCGTCGCGCCAGGAACTTGGAGTACGAGTCTGAGGCTGGGCGGGAGTATGTACACTGATGACTAGGCAGTTTTCACAGAGGTGCGCCGCCCTAGGCCTCCGTCTGCGATGACAGTCATGACCAACCCCATGGATAGCGCATCGGACCCTCGAAGGGGCCCGCCAAGCCGAAGCTTCCGTCGAGAGCGCAGGCGCGGCCGCGGATGCGCAATATGCGCCCCCCCTTTGCCCAGGGTCTAATATCATTCTGTTCGTCTGATATCGGCCCTCGCAGAACGAACGGGGGTGGTTTGTTGACCCGACCGGTGTGTGGCGCGTGTGTTACTCTAGAGGCGGGTTGGCATCAAGGAAGTGAGTCGACGAGTTGTCAGTCCTCAGGACGAGGAGATGGAAAATGGATCAAATGATGCATGATGACAACTATACAATCTGACGGCCATGATTCGAGAAACCTGGTGACTGACAGTGTGTTATCTGGTTGGCCTCTGCCATGGGAAAGGGGTGTTGTCCTCCCCCCCCCCCGGGTGCTTGACGAGGGAGAGCGACGAGGAATAAATCAGAGAATGGAAGGTCGCTGATGCTGGTCCGTCTTGCCCGTTTTGGGGGCTAGCGTTCCTACCCGAGAGCCCTAGCGAGAGGACCTTGGCAGGGAACAGGGAACCGTTGCAGGCTTGCGGCGGGCTCTCTGACTCTCCGCCAGAGGTCTCACCCCTCACTTTTGGCCGGCACCAGCAGCCACGTCGCGCATCACGCCGCACCTGCACCGTGGTATGTGGTACAGGGATCGCCATCCCGATGCAGCTGTCCCCTACCTACATACCTGTGGTGTTCCGCGGAATAAGCATTTTACCAAGCAAAGGCAGGGCAGGCGGAGAGCAAGAGGGATATCGCAACGTATCTGTCTGTCCCTTCCCTTGCTCGTAAAAATAACACCCACCCACGGCCGCCCACCCACCTTCGTCTTCGTCTTCGTACTCTTTCTTGCCTTCCTGCCTGACCTCAATCATACTTCCCTCGAGAAGAACAGCACCAAAGCAACAAACAAAATCAAGAGCAGGGGCCATGTGCCGGCTAGTCTCCGAGATTGCGGATACACCTTCATATGGATAGTTCTGGGCTGATTGCTCAGGAACTGGGACCTGGAACCTTACCAACCATTAGATACCTCCTGCCTAGGTACCTACCTACCTACCTACCTGGGTACTTTTTTTTCTTTCCCTTTTTTAAAAAAAAAGGGCCTCCTCCAAACGAGCTGGGACATTAGACTAAGCGCCCAACGTCAGCAGCGCAGAATTATACTGACCATCACCCTACCTACCACCTACCTACCTTGGCTGTTCTTCCTTTGCGCAGCATATTATTGCTTTTGTTTTCTTTTTCACTTCTTCCTGCGCACTTCTTCTCTCTTACCTCCCTCGCTGTACGGATACTTGGCTTTGCAACAATCTTTTCCCCTCCTCTACTGCTCGATCGTATTTCTTGCTCTTCCCCTTGATCCCACTCCCTTCCAACCCACCTGCACGCCAAGCCGACAGTCGCATAGTTGCTCCTCTTGCATGTACTCTCCCTCCAGATGATGCGACGTTGCGGCCGACACTCCTTTACGCAACGAACCTCCCGCCGACCTTGCCCCTGCTGACGGCGACCGACTTGCGATTCACCTGCCCTTGGCCGCGAACCGATGCTCTCACTGCGCGTAGCACTCCCGACGACTACGTAATCATTCGCTGTTAACAGTACCAGCCATGTGGCGGAGAACATACCTGTTCCTGGTGTTGATCCGGCTGTGGTTTGCGCTGTCGCCCAGCTACCTTCACCCCGACGAGAATTTCCAAGGCCCAGAGGTTATTGCAGGTAGGTCTGGCCCGATTCCCGGCTGCTGCTGCTGTTATTGTTGTCGCTGTTGCTGCGTACTTGTTGTCCTCTTCGCGTGGGTGGCAGACTCCCTTCTGTGCTCTGCGCCACGGAGCTTCCCCAAGCTTCCCTGAGCTGTCGCTGAGCTCGGTTTGAGTTTGGGCTCAATTTGGCCTGTTTGTTTTCGCTGCGGAAGAACTAGACTAACGGCGTGGCGCAGGCCAAATCTTCAGTTATCCGGTCCGACACACCTGGGAGTTCACAACAGACCACCCGATACGAAGCGTCTTCCCGTTATGGCCTGTGTATGGCCTGCCTATGCTGCTGCTGCGATGGCTGTGGATCGGCAACGGCAAGGACGGAGAGATCCCTCCCATCGCAGTCTTTTGGACCCTGCGAGTGCTCATGTTCGTTACTAGCTTCGTGCTGGAGGACTGGGCCATTCATGAGCTCATTAGCTCCCCACGCCACCGTCGCGTTGCTGTGCTTCTGGTCGCTTCGTCCTATGTCACATGGACCTACCAAACACACACCTTCTCGAACTCGGTCGAATGTCTGGTTGTTGCATGGTGCTTGGTCTTGATCCAGCGCATTGTCGAGAGCCCGGTAAGGGACACCCCCTTCCCTTGGTAGAGCTTTTTGGACACCTGTGGATATGCTAATAATGCCTCTGCTAATGTTCTAGCAACAATCGTCACTTCTTGCTTCTTCGATTCTCGGCATAGTGGCCGTATTTGGATTGTTCAATAGGATCACTTTCCCGGCATTCTTGTTGATTCCTGGGTTCCGCTTGATACCCCATTTTATCAATCGGTTGGTCCATCCTTGGCATCATGACATCAGGGATGCGCTCACTAACTGCCCGGCAGGCCCCTTTCTTTCACCCTCATGGTGCTGGCCGCTCTCACAACCACCTTGGTCGCCATCACCCTGGATACGGCATTTTACCTCCCCGAGCCCATAAAGTGGACAGACCTTGTCTCCCGACCAGTCGTCACGCCACTCAACAACCTCCTATACAACATTGACTCAGACAACCTCGCACAGCATGGCCTGCACCCCTGGTACCAGCATCTGCTCGTCAATATTCCCATGTTGATCGGCCCGGCGGCGGTTCTGCTCTTCACTCAGCCGCACGTATCGCTTCGACTCTACTCGGCCATCTCGGGCGTCTTCGTGCTGTCTATCTTCCAGCACCAAGAAGCCCGGTTCCTGCTGCCGACTGTCCCGCTCATTCTTTCGTCAGTCCACGTGCCCAGAAGCCGCACCCTTCTCCGAGTATGGATCGGCGCCTGGATTCTCTTCAACCTTTTCTTCGGCGTCCTGATGGGCGTTTACCACCAGGGCGGCATAGTGCCGGGCCAGGTATTTTTAAGCAAGCAGCCGGATGCGACGCAAGCCGTTTGGTGGAAGACTTACACACCGCCTATATGGTTACTGAATGGCAAGAACGAGGTCCTCACCACACGCGATGTTATGGGCATGAAGGGCGACGCGCTCCTCGAGGAGCTCACCAAGCTCGCGACGTGCGATACGCCCGCCGATCGACGCAACTCGGAGTATCTGAAGGAGAAGAACGGCACGTACCTGATGGCGCCGGCTTCGGCGACGTGGATCGACCCCTACCTCCCCAACAAGGGTCTCAAGGGCCTGCGGTTCCGTGAGGTTTGGCGATACAGACAGCACCTCAACCTCGACGATCTTGATTTCGGCGACGATGGCATCTGGAACACCTTGGCGCGGGTGGTTGGCAAACGCGGTCTCGTCGCTTGGCGGGTGACGAAGAGCTGCAAATGAAGGCCGGAACACAGACCAGAAAAAAGTAATGAATGAAAAGAATTTGAACGTTTGATGACACAACCCTCTCCGATCTGAAGCTAGAATGAAATTGGTATCGTACATGCCCCCCCCCCCCAACAGCCTCAACCGTATCCCCAAGACGTCGAGAGCGCCGTATTGTCATCGCCCATTTGGATCCTCCTACAGTCCAATTGGGGTTTGTTTTCGGGTTTCTCTCTTGCCTTTTTTTTTTCTCTGAGAAGCATAGGTTCGTTAGTCGTTCCGTTTCACAGGCCATTTATTCCCCATTTCTTTATCAGCAGCGGGACTCTCCCGCGCAAACCCGAGCGCTCCATGGACGCCACAACTCTTCTCCTTGACACCACACGCCTCCCACCACCAGTACCCATCATCGTCTTGCCAGCCATTTCTCTTCCAGATCCAACTATCCTTTGACGTCTGAAAACGGCGCGCGGAAAGCCCTACGCCGACTCGGCGGTCGTCTTGTCGACGTCGACGGCGAAGAGCCAGTTCCCCGAGACGTTCATCTTCCCGAGCCGGCTCTTCATCCAGCAGAGGTGGCTGCCGTAGTAGTCGCCCCAGCCGGCGCCGACGCAGGCGGGCTCGGCGGCACACAGGTCGATGCAGGCGGCCATGGTGGTGGCGTTGGCCGAGGTGAGGTCGATGGCGCCATCCTGGGAGTTGAAGTCGTGGCCGCAGAGGAGCCGGAAGCGGCGGGCGGGAGCGTCCTGCGCCGAGAATGTTGAGTTGTCTGAGGCCGGGCAGGTTATCGTTGCCGTTTTCGTTGACTCCGGCGTTGTTTTGGAGCCGCTGGGGGAGCCGTGTCAGCATTGGGAGGGCCAGTCCGGCGTGTTTGGTGAGTAGGGTGGTGAGAGAGATAGGCTGAGACAGGACGAGGGGAGGAAGAAGGGGCGAGACCTACGATGACGAGCCGCCGCTCTGCGACCGCCTCCCGACCGCCAGGCCCACGCCGACGCCGACGGCGATGGCCGCGACGGCGAAGACTATCGCGACGCCCATGATGATGTAGCATAGCTTCCGGCGCACGCCGCACGGCTTCCGTCGGCCGTCGACGCCCAACGCCTTGGGCTCCGGCGACGTCGGCGGCGGGTGGTGATAGCCCGGCGGATGGTGCTGGCCGTATGCCGCCGCCGTCGTTGTGGAAACGGATGACGAGGGCGCGACCTCGAGACCCGGGTCCTGCTTGTGGTAGTAGTTGCGCCACGAGGGGGGGTCGTCGGCGACCTGCGGCGTCGAGACGGTCTTGGCGTCGACGTGGACGAAGGGCGCAACCTCGGCGAGAGCGAAGTCCTCACGGCTCCAGGGGCCCGGGTGGGCGACCTCGAGGCCCGAGTCGTACTGCTGCTGGTGTTGCTGCTGCTGGTGGTGCGCCATGTTGCGATACTTCTCCCCTTCCTTCATGATGGCCTTTTGATTGGTTGGAGAGGGTGAAGCGGCGAGCTGGAGACTCGCTCGCCGTGCTTCTAAAATTTGATTTTGAGTCTTTTCTTCTTCTTTTCGTCTCCGGTTCTTATACTATCTTCTGCCCTTCCCCTCTCCCCGTTGGCGCACACCCTTCTCGTTCAGATTGGTTGTAGGTATTCCGAGGTAGACCGGAAGGCAGCCGTCCCCACCCCTTTCCTTTCTTCCTTTTCTTTTTGTTCTTTCTTTTTTCTTTTTAATGGAGAGGGTGCCGGTTCGCCAAGAGATGTAGTTCAGATATGGGCGTGGGGGGAGGGTGGTGACCTTTCTTATTTTCGTGGGGGAGATGGGCGATGGTGCTTTACCACGGCGGCCAAGCGGTTACCATCAAGTAGGACATAGGAAACAAAAAGCCAGTCAGAACCGTGATGAGAAAGGGAAGGTAGAAGAGATGATGAAGAAACCAGAAGAGCAAAGAGTGCTCGATGGGAAAGAGACCCCTTTCCCCCCCGGAATGGCGCTTGCGCAAGGATAAAGTAGAAAACGTCAGGAAGCAGCGCCAACAAAACCACCAACAGGGCTAACTGACCAGGTAGGTAGCTAGGCTGGCCCTCGCATGTTCCTCCAATACAACCCTCCCCTTCTGGCAGGTTTTCCCTTCCCCAGCTTGCCTAAAGAGGATCAGGAGTAACGGGAACTGCTGCCTCAGCCGGGGGGTTACCCATGTGGGTTGGAGTATGTAGGTACCTACTTTGAGTAGGTAGGTATCCCAGGAACAAAAATGGCAAAAGAATACAACGGCGACTTTGTGGCACTCTCGATGCTGCTGTTCCGTTGCGGCAGGCAAGAGTTTGGTTGGAGTGGGCATGTATGCAGCCCTCCTCCTCCTCATCCTACTCCCCCTACTCGTCTTCTATTACAAGCTACTTTGCTGCCCGAGACATACGGTTTCGCCCCGAAGTAGGTTCCTGTGTGGTAGGGCAGTGTGCAACCGCATCGCGGGCGACGGACGAGGACGCGGGACGGACGGCTCTTAGCGCAGCCCCCCTTGGGCGCCTATTCGTCTCACCACCACGCGCGCCTACGACCAGCTCAGCTCTCACACGCCACGGGTCCCTCCCTAATGTAAGCATGAGCCAGGCTCAGCGGTCTCCAGGTAAGTACGAGGGGGGCGTCCCGGCTCGAAATCAAAGTCGAGCACGCCAGTTGCACCTCTCGAGAGATTCACTTAGAGGGGGGGGACGGTGGGCATGCAGCACATCTCGCAGTGTGCCCGGGGGGAGGGGGGCAAGCCGGTGTCATCTTGGAAATGGGGGCGGCAGCATCGAGCAGCCCGGGGGGGAGGAAATGCCAATATTGGCATAGGGACCGGGGGAGGAGCAGCCAATCAGACGACTCGATGGCGTATCCGTTTCGATGGGTTGAATGAGCTTGATTGTTTTGGCGCAGCCCTGCTGCATGTTGGCATGCAGAGATGAGAGAGAGCGAGGAATGGGGCGCAGAAGTCGAGGCCTTTGTGGCACCAGGGGGGGGGCAGAGGGTGTGTGATCATGATGGCTGGCTGACACGACACTCAGCTGTGGTAAGGACGGTGTATTTTAGGATCGTTGCCCGTGGTGGAAGACCACAGCTTCTGGGCTGTAGTAGACACGGGGAAAAGGTAGCAAGCACCAACGGTCTACTCTCCCAGTGGGGCTTTTCACACGTCGTGGTGATGGCTGGGCGGTCGACTGCCTGCCTGGTTGCCTGCTTGTTTGCGGGATTCCAAATGCCGTTCCTCAAGGTCGTATCCAGGCACCCACAGTACCCCCCTTGGATGGGCATATCGACCAAGTACCAGCCCCATGCCCCGGTAAGCTGTCGGGTGGTAGTGCGATCGACCTCTTCGTCAGCCCTAGTGAAGGTTAACTAAAAGAAGGAAGAGAAAAAACCGACGTCCAGCCAAACGTTCCAGGCGACCCGTTTCCCACCCATCGCACACGTTCTGGGTGGGTGGTTGGCTGGACCAATCGCGAACGCGGCATCATGGGCTACGGCGGCAGGGTTGCGGAACTCCTGACAGCTCCTCGACTCGACCATGGATCACAAAGCAATAGCTCGAGGGGTGCGCGGTATTACGGAGAAACCCATGCTCGTCCGCGAACCCGTCTCATCAGATGCAGTAGGACGTCAAGTCACGCAAGGTCTCGCCATTGTCCGAAAGACACAAAGTCATAATACAGAGTTCAATTAAAACTCTACCAAGCGCTGTGCCGGTCACTGGGTCGTCAAATGCCCGTTTGATCAGAATAAAAACTGCCGGTGCCGCTCCCTGGCCCCTCTCAACCGTGTCACTTCTTTATCGCTGGCATCATGGAGAGAGACCGCCCAGCTCGTCATACTGGCATTGATTCTCCTCGACCCGTCGGGGCAAGAAAGAAGGCTTCTGCCTCATGTCAAACGGAAACCTGACGAGCCCGCGCATAGTCAAGGTCGCACGCTCAAAAGTGGTCGGTGCGATTGTCCGCTCGCCGATGTCTGTTGGGGTGAAACCTACCGGCGACGGCATCTTTCCCCCTTGGTTCGGCGAACCCAAGTCTGCCGCCGGGCTGCTAGCCCCAACGGTGTCCGTCACGCTCATCCTCCATTCTGCGCATCCGCTCCTCTTCGTCATCCATGCTGATGGCCTCGCTGCGCCGTCCCTTTCGCCGACTACGCTTTCCATCGTCGCCGCCGCCGCCGACGTCGTCCCTGCTGCGCTTGGCTCCCGCCAGTCCCGCCAGCCCGGCCATGCGCTGCGTCTCCTTGAGCAGCCGCTCGCGGTCCCTGGCCTCGCGCTCAAGGGCGTGAGCGTCCTTGGTGGGGACGCCGCCCGCGGATTTGCTGTTGACCGAAGCCTGGGAGTCCCGTCTTCCCGAACCTTGCCCCCCGGATGATCGGCCGGGCTTCGAGCCCGCTCCTCTGATCTCGAGCCCCGATGTGCTGCCTCGCGGCCCGGTGGGTGGGTTGAAGTCTTTCTCGACCGGCGTGGGCGGCTCGGCCGAGTGCTTGCGGCTGCTGCGATGACGATGGTCCCGATCCCTGTGCTTATCGCGCTTCCGGTCCTTCTCACGTTCGCGGTCCTTGCGGTCGCGGTCACGATCACGATCACGATCACGGTCACGGTCGTACTCTCGGTCGCGGTCGCGGTCGCGATCTCTGTCCCGATGTGAGCGGTGGCTGGACTTTCTATGGTAGTCGTCATAGTCCTCATCTCGGTGTTTGTCCTTCTCCCGGTCGCGCCGTTTCTCGTCGCGGTCTCTGCGGCTCCGGTGGCTGGATCTCTTAGAATCGCTGGGCGACGCAGACCTCGACCTCTCCTCGTGACCGTCATCTCTGGACCGGGACTTAACTTCATCTTCGTCGTTGTACGGGGTGTGCTTTCTGCTCTTATGCTTCCTGCGACGGTGCTCATCGTCTCGGTCGTCGATGGATCGTGACTCGGAGCGTCTGCGCCGACGGGTCCGGTGGCGGTCGCCGCGGTCGCTCTTGCGCTCTCGGCTCTGATCTCTGCTGCGCGATGGGGAGCGTGAGTGGTCCCGTTCTCGGCCCGCGTATTCCCTTTCTGACCTGACATCCGGTTCCCTCTCGCGCTCTCGACTCGCGTCCCGACGGCGGCTCTTGTCCTTGTCCTTCATGGGCGCGGAAGAGTTACTTCTCGATCGTTGCTGTTCCACGGTAGGGCTCTGCACGCCGTCGACCGACGTCTGCCGACAGCCTTCGTCCGGGATGACGTATCCTCGCGCCCGCAATGTGTGCAGGCTGGTGTTCGGCAGGCCCTGGCGCATGGCCTTGGGACCCGTCGGGGCATTTATGGGAACGTCAGGCGCTGCAGGTGCAAATCCCAGATTCTGGTTTGGAAATCCCGACGGCCCGTAGCCTCCAGGCATGCTGTTCCCATTGTACACGGCGTAGTCACCCGAGTCCTGTGCCATGTGTGATCCGTTCTCGGCCTTCTCATGCTCTGATGCATCACGAGGGCCCTGTTCGTTCCAGCCTTCGTCGACGGGCTTGGGACCTTCACCACCCTCTCCGTTATTGTCGTTGTTGCCACCTCCCGCGTTGGAGGTCGCGTCTTGGTCGTCCTTGCGCTCGCGGCCAAACTCGTCCACGTTGGCGGTTGCTCGACTTCCCTCATCGGACTCCTGGCCGTGCATGTTGGATCCGAACTGCTGTTGCTGTTGCATGTGGCCTTGGTCCCCGTAGCCGCCATACTGTTGGTATCCGCCTCGACCGTAGCCTACGCCGTAAAAGCCGCGTCCTCGTCCACGTCCACGGTTGCCGTAGTTGTTGCGGCGGTAATCATTGAATTGGTGACCGTAAATACCTTGATTGTACCCTGACTGGAATCCTGAGTTATAGTTGCCAAAGTCACCAGATCCCATGCCAGCAGCATTAGCAGAATTGAAATTATCTTGGCCGAAATTCCATGACTGTTGCCCGTTCCAGTTATTGGAGCCTGAGCCGAAACCACCGCCGAAGCCTCCCATGCCCATGCCTTGAGGACCATAGCCGCCGTTCATGTACATGTTCTGCATCGCCATTGGGTCCATACCCATTCCTGGCATCCCTGAAATGGTCAGCTTCGGTCTGCGACGAGGTGGGTGCTGCGAGGAGAGACAAGACCTACCCATCATAGGAAAGTTGCCGAACGAGTTGGCCCCCATGCCGTTCTGCATGGCCATCATCATTTGCATCTGGTTGAAGTCGCCGTTGCCGTTAAAGTTCATGTTGGAAAAGTTGCCTCCGTTCATGCCGTTGAAATTGGCGTTTCCGTTCGCATCCGCGTCGTCGCCTTCGGCACCGTTGTTTGCCGTGGCGTCACCCTCCTGCTGCTCGGTGTTACGCCTTACGGTGGCCGCGTTCTCATCGCCAGTGATGATGACGATTTCATCATCATCATCCTCTCCCTTAGAGAGGGTAGGCTCTTTGTCGTGGTCAGGCGCATCCTGAAGGCCATGTTAGCAAGTTTCATCCTGCGAGAGAACCTCTCCGGGGTACCTACGTTGCTGTTCTGAGCCGCCGCTGCGCCAGCGTCGACATTGGCGCTCCCATTTGTGCTTGCGTCCGCGGCTGGCGCAGCCTGGGAATCTGTATTTTCGAAATGTGCATTGGGCGCGGCAGCGGGCTGCGATAGGGTTTCGGCGGCCGGAGACTCGGGTGGAGCAGCTTGCTGCACAATCGGCTTTGCATCGACGGGGGTAGGAGTTGCCGAATCCTTCGCGTCCTTGGACCGCGCCTCCTCGCGCTTCTTTTCCTGTGTCCGGAGGAAGACCTTGATCGTCGTTCGCAACGACTTGTGCGGCGTGCAGTCCTCGGCAGACACCGGCGAGTGCTCGCAAACCGGGCAAGAGGACGGTAGGGAAGATTGGCCTGGGGTTTCAGTCAGAACGCGAGGGTCGTGACGGGGCAGGAGGACGAGTGACTGACAAGTCTCGCAAATGGCTTGCTCGCAGCAGGGAAGACGGAAGGCGTTGACGGCGAGCTTGCTGCAGATGGCGCATCGCAGCTTGATCGGAATGTCGTCGGGCGCGAGCGAGCTGAAGAGGGAACGTTAGCACATCGACCACCAGCCGGGAAGGAAGAGCGACTCGCCTGATGAGCTCGGCCTGAGTCGGAGTGATTGACGAAGCCATGCTGTCGTCGTCGTAGAATGAAGAACTCTCAAGAGGAGGGATACATGGGCGAAGAAAGGGCTTGGAAAGTACAGCGTAAGGCAGAACAGGTTTACCGCCAGCCGAATATTAGTATGAAACAAGGAGAAACGAAAAAAAGGGTATTTTCAGCGTGTCGCGCAGGACACTGTCATGGCGGCTGAGCGATGTTGTTGTACTGGGCTTTGTTTGCGCAGGTGGCTGCAAAAAGATTCTGTGGTGACGGACGGGTTTGACGTGGACGAGGCGCGGGAAGGACCAGAAAAATGGTGGAGACGCGTGGTCGGTGACTGGCCAATCCAGGGCTCCTTATTCACTGCAGGCAGGTACACCCCGCTGGGATTTTAAATGTGTTGAATTAAAGGGCCCCACGGAGGGCGCTTTGCGCGTGCTGAAAAGGGTGCGTAGAGATAGGAGTTATTAGCCTAATTCAGCTAGGCTGCTTAGTAAATAATTGTTAAATTAGAGGGCCCTATAGAGGGCACTTTACGTGTGCTAAAAAGGGTGCGTAGTGTTACTGTCGAATTAACAAGGGTAATAGTGATAGGTTAATATTACGTATGTTATATATTATGTGTGTATCTAACTGTATATATTAAATTAACAGGGGTAATAGTAATAGGTTAATATTACGTATATTATGTGTTGTCTGTATATCTCTGTATGTATAACTGTAACTATTATATTACCCTTTTACCTAGCCTTACTACCTAACTATGCTCTTAGTAACCTCTTTTCTAGGTGCCTAAGGCCTCTATAAAGCCTACTGCCTAGGGTAAAGCCTACAGCAGTCCCTCTAATATTTACTAAGCAACTAGGCTAAATAAGGCTAATAACTCCTATCTCTACGCACCCTTTTAGTGCGCCTAAAGTGCCCTCTATAGGACCCTCTAATTTAACAGTATATATAACTATAACTATTATGTTACCCTTACGCCTAGCCTTACTACCTAACTAGGCCCTTAGTAACCCCTTTTCTAGATGCCTAAGGCCTCTATAAAGCCTACTACCTAGGATAAAGCCTATAACAGTCCCTCTGTAATTTACTAAGTAACTAAACTAAATAAGGCTAATAAGTCTTATCTTTTTACACCCTTTAGCACACTTAAAGTGCCCTCTATAGGACCTACTAATTTAATATACCCCCTTTAAAAAGGCCTTTTTATAGGCCTTTATAGCTTATAGCTATAAAGAGTAGAGCTTCTTTACTTTATAATACCTTATATAAAAGGCGCTTAGAAAGGGCTTTCTTATAATCTCTATAGTGCTTATAAGGCACTAACGTATAGAAGATTATAAGTCTTCTTTATTAGTAAGAGGAGTCTTATATTATTTACTATCTAAGTAGGAATAAGTAAGGTATTCCTTTATACTAATACTATATACATAATACAGTTAATCTATATATAGAGAGAAAAACCTCCTATAATTTATATAGAAGGAAAACAACCCTATTATTAAACATTAAAAGGTTAGCTTATTTTTACCTAACAGCAATAGGAGTCTTACATTATTCACTATCTAGGTAGGAACTAGTAAGGTATTCCCTTACACTATTCTATATACATAGTACTTATTAATCTATATAGGTAGAGAGAAAAACCTCTTATAATTTATATAGAAGGAAAACTACTCTATCTTATTAAATATTAGAAGGTTAGCTTATTTTTGCCTAATATAATATAGGATTATTATAAAGGGAAAACATAATATATAGGTGTAGTGCACTGTTATTAGAGCCTTATTATGTATATAGGGCCTAAAGCTCTACTTTTATAGGGCTCTAGTAGCTAATTAGACTTCTACAAAAGTAGCTTCCTATAGTTAGAATTAAACTAACTGTCTGCATACAGAGCGTATAGACGCTACTAGATATATACTACTACGTTATGTAGGTGTTTTTACCTAATATAATATAGGATTATTATAAAGGGAAAACATAATATATAGGGTTGATTACACTGTTATTAGAGCCCTATTATGCATGTAGGGCCTAGGGCTCTACTTTTGTAAGGCTCTAGTAGCTAATTAGACTTCTATAAAAGTAGCTTCCTACAGTTAGAATTAAACTAACTGTCTGCAGCATAAAGTGCATACAGACGCTGCTAGACGTATACTACTGCGTCACGCAGGTAAGTCTTCTTTATAGCCTCTATATACTTAGAATAAAAGCTTATACTATAAACATACCCTTATGCTTTATTATATATATCTTTATAACTATAAGAGATATAAGTAAGAGGTTTGCATATTTATAATCTCTGCTTAATAAGGAATAGAATAATATATTATTTTATTATATTACCTCTAGAGGTAGCTTAGAACCTTATTTTGTAAGTAGTAACTAGGATACCTAGTCTTATTTACTTAGTAATAACCTTAGTAATAAGCTAATTACTATTTCCTTTAATACCCTACTATAAGTGCATTAATATATAGAAATAACTAATAATATAATTTAGATATCTTAGTAATAACTATAATGTAAGCAGTAGATAATTTATAGATCTCTATACCTTAGTAGTAGTATATAGATTAAAGTATTTCTCTATCCTTAGAGGTATTATCTCTATTATTATTATTTATATTAATATATTATTATACTACTTATATCTTCCCTACTTTTATTACGTAATTTCTACTCTTACACTTATCTACTCTATTACATTTTAGTAGTTATAAGCCTAGCCTTACACCTGTAAGACTAGAAATACCTTATACACTATGAAAACTACGCTTTTTAAAAAACCTATAATTTTTGCTCTTTATAAGAATTAAACCCTATACCTTTTAATACGTTAAGTTATAACTATTCTAACCTTCTAACTACTATACTAGACAACCCTTTTTTCTACCTATATATGTGGATTACAACGAATACTACTAATAACGCTATATATATATAAATAACCTTAACTTTTCCCCTATACCTCCTACCTACCTTTTTAATAACAACTTTACTAACCCTTACCCTATAACAATAAGAGCACTACTATTTAAACTGTCTATAACCTAAGATTTAAACTATACTATCTATTTTATTAAAATACCCTTCCTTAATTTTTCCTACCTTAATTTACCTTAATACCTATACTTATACCTATACCTTAACTTTACCTTTATACCTTAAAATTAACTATACCTCTAATATCCTCCTTTTGACTACTATTTAATCCTTTTTTTTTAAGCTCTATATAAATCTATAGCTTAAATTCCTATACCTATTTTCCTACCTATAATATTAATTAAATTAAACTAAACCTATACTATACCTATAAAATAAGACCTTTTATAGGTAACTATATATAAAATAGAGAAAATCAACATACCTAGACTGTCTAGTAGCTAAAACTACCTTACTTAGGCTTCTAGATTTTAAGCTTTACTTATTAGTAAAGATATAGACTTTAACCTTAAGGTTAAGCCTAATACTCCTACCTAAAAGAAGAGTAATAAAAAGGCTTTTACCTATATAAAGCTCTACTGTAAGGATTCTCCTCTTAGGGTTATAAAAGACTCTAATATAGGCTATAAAGTATAGTATAAGCTATAGGATCTATATAAACCTACTAGCTTTACTAATAAATTTCTTACCTATAAGGAATTCTTTAATACTTCCTTAGATTCTTTTAACTCTATAGAAGGTTACTTAAATAAAGTAAAGGAGCTAACTAATAGTCTAGCTTTAAAAGATATCCCTTTACCTAATTAAGTAATTATATCTTAGGTTTTAAATAGCCTAGATAATAGTTATAAGAGTTTTATAACTAACGTAACTTAGGAGCTTAGAAAAGATTCCAAAGCTTATACCTTTAAATCTCTTTCTGCTAATCTTATTAATAAAGCAAAAAGAAAGCCCTATACTATATTATATACTTCTAATAAGCATAATAAGGGTAGTAAAAAACCCTAGAAGAAGTAGAAGAGACTTTATTATACCTACTGTAAGCTAAAAAGCCACAAGGTTAAAGATTATAATTTTCTTTATCCTAATAAGGCCCTAAAAGGCTAGAAGAAACCTACTGCTTTAGCAGTAAACAATAAAAATAAGATAAATAAGGGTATAAAAAATAAGAAGAAAGAAACCCTCTATAAAAAACAGAAGGCTTTAATAGCTAAAAGGGCTTTAATAGAAGAATTAAGCTCTAATAGTAAAGAAGAAGAAGAAGAAGTAGACCCTTTAGTTAATATAACCTTAGATGCTATAGATCTTAATAAAGAGGAAATAAGTACCCTAGAAGATAACAATAAAGACGAAGATCTTATTAAATTTAAAGACGTTATAAGTAAAATCTCCTATAATAAACTATATAATAACTTTTCTTCTAATAATAAGAATATAGGTTATATAAATAAGATAGATAAAGTTAGACCTAGTATAGATAATAAAGACGTTTTTTGCCTTAATATAGGAGCTATAGTTAACGTTATAAGTAATAAATCTCTCTTTATAAAAACAAAAGCTGCTTCTAAAGTAGTAAACTAGGGAGAAGCAAAGAAACAGAAAATAAACCTTATAGGAGATATTACTATATAATTTCCTAATAATAATAATAATAAGAAAGATAATAGTATATATATACTAAAGAACTGTTATTATATACCTAATCTAGGAATTAATCTCCTTAGTTAAAACAGCCTTAGAAAGCTAAAAATAGCTTCCCTATTTTAAGATAAAACAGTTACTTTAATAAATACAAAAGACTCTAGTACTATTTGTAAGGGGGTACTTAAAAATAACCTATACTTTCTTAATATAAAGACTCTTACTTATAAAGAGATTAATTCTCTAGAAGTAAAAGAAAACAACTATATAAATACTATAAAAGATAGTAATAAAAGGTGTAAGAAATATATCTTTAATAAGGTTAAGAACGCTAATATAAATACCTATATAAAGTAGCATAATAGACTAGGTTATGTAAATCCTACTGTTATAAAAGCTTTAGAGAATAACACTAAAATAAAAGAGAAAATAACTATACCCTTAGAATATAACTATAAGATCTGCCTTAGGGCTAACTTTACTACTAAAGCTAATAAAATATCTAATAACTATAATAAGGATTATAACTACCTAGATAAAGTTGCTGCTAACCTTTGTGGTCCTATAACTCCTTCTACTTATAATACATATAGATAGTTTATTATATTCTTAGAAAGATCGTCTAGAGAAGCCTCTATAACCTTACTTAAAACTAAGGAAGCTAAAGAGGTTAATACTGCTGTTAAGCAGTATATAAATAAGAAGAATATTAATAATAATAAGATAAAGAACTTTAATACAGATAGTAGATCTAAATTTAATAATAAGGTTATAAATCACACCTATATAATAAACAGTATAAATTATAATATAAAAGTACCTTATACCTATAAACCTAACGATATAATAGAGAGGGTTATAAGGACTATAACTAATAAAATAAGAGCTCTCTTATTAAGAGCTAACCTTCCTCTATATCTATAGGGTAAAGCTGCTTTAACAGCAGTAGACCTTTATAATATAACTCTACATAAGGCTATACACTATAAAACACCTTATGAAAAGGTTAATAATAAAAAGCCTAATATTAATAATATAGTTACTTTTGGATCTATCTGTTATTATAAAAATCAGGATCCTAAAATAAAGAAACTAGATAATAAAGCTATAAAAGCTATAGTCTTAAATAATAAGGCTAATACATATAAGGTCTATGATTTTCAAAAGAAGAGAACCTTCTAGACCTAAGATATTATAGTACTAGAAAATTAATTCCTAACTTCTAAGGATAATAATAATAATACTAATAAAATAGAACTACATAGCAGTAGTAATAACAGTACTAATAATACTGATAATATAAGTGGTTTAACAGCCTTAAATCCTCCCTTAGAAGATAATAATACTAGCGTAAAACCTAGTATTAATAAAGATAATACTAGTATAACTAGGACTAGTATAAATAATAATAATAATAATAATTATAAGAAATCTAAGATAATAGTTAATATTCCTAAGCTAACTAATAAGAAAAAAGCTAAATATAACTAGGTTAAAGAACAAGAAGAAGCGCTTATAACTATAAAAGACTGCCTAGCTATAAATAACATCCTTACTACGTTAAATATAAAGAATAATAAATTATATAGATATAGAAAAGCTTTATATATATTATCTATAGCTGCTTTATCTACTCCTAATATCTTTAAATAAGTATTAGCTTTACCTAAAGCTAAATATTAGATTTAAGCTATAGAGCTAGAGATAAGTAGTCTAAATAAATTAAATACTTGGATAATACCTACTTTACTAAAAGGAAGAATTCCTTTAGGGGGTAGATAGGTATATTTAATAAAGAGAAATAGTAATATAGGTGAAATAAAATATAAAGTAAGATAGGTAGTCTAAGGATTTAACTAATATATTAGTATAGATTATCTAGAGACTTTTTTAACTACTTATAAGCCTGAAAACTATATAGCGTTATTAATAATAGGGATTAAATTAGGCTAGGATTTTAAGTAATTTAACGTCTCTAACGCCTTCCCTTACGCTACTATAGATAAAGAAATATAGGTTAAAATGCCTACTAGTTTTATATATAATAATATAACTAATACCCTAGAATATAACCCTATAAAGGCTACTGAAAATAAGGATTTATACTGTAAGCTTAAGAGAGCTTTATACAGCCTTAAATAAAGCCCTAGACTTTAGTATAAACACTTAAGATCTATATTATATAAGATAGGCTTTAAAGAATCTCCTTATAATAAAGGGATCTTTATAGCTAATAATAATAAAACAATAGCTATGCTTATATACTATGTAGACGATACTATAATTATAGCACCTAATAATACATATATAGAGTATTTTTATAACTTTGTTAGTTAATATTTACTCTTAAAAGACTTAGGAATGCCTTCTATCTTTCTAGGTAGTAAAATATCTATAGATAAGAAGAATAAGATCTTAAATACCTATTAATCTAGTTATATATATAAGTTACTAGATAAATATAATAAGAAAGATATCCCTTATAGGGAAAGTCCTATTAATCCTAGTTTAAAATTAAGGAAAAATACAGTATAGGTAACTCTAGAAGAAATAAAGATATATTAATAATAAGTAGGATCTCTACTATATGCTAGGCTTAAGACTAGACTAGATATAATTTACCTTATTAATCTATATACTAGATTTATAAGTAATCCTTTATAGGAGCACTTTTTAGCTCTAGATTATATATAGGGATATTTAAATAAATACCCTAATCTTAGCCTTATATTTAACTGTAATAAAATAGACCTACAGTTAATAGGGTTTATAGACTCTAACTAGGCTAGAGATCTAGATAATAGAATGTCTACTTCTAGATATATATTTAGCTTAGGTTATTATAATCCTATAAGCTAGTCTTCTATAACACAGAAGACTATAGCCCTTTCTTTAGCTAAAGCAGAATATATAGCTTTAATAGAAGCTGTAAAGGAAGCTATATATCTATATAATTCTTATTCCTATATATATAAGGAATTAAAGCTTTTAGAAACCTATAAGCTAAATAAGCTTAATAAGCCTATAATATTAATAGATAATAAAGCTGCTTAACGTATAGCTGAAAATCTAGAATTACATAAGAAGGCTAAACATATTAATATAGAATACTACTTTTCTAGATTTTATATCTATAAAAATAACATCTCTTTATTCTACGTTTATACTATAAATAATATAGCGGATATATTTACTAAGCCTGTTAGTTTATAGATACTTAAGTATTTTAAAGAGACTATAAACCTAAATAATAAGGGGCTTTTACCTAAAGAACTAGTAGAAATAAAAATAAATAAGCTTAAAGAGCTTAATAATCTAGTCTATATTATAACTACAACCTTAAAGGAGAGATATAAGAATAAACAAAAGAAGATAAAATAACTATCTTATCCTTATACTATAACCTATAAGAGGTTTCCCATTATATAATTTTTTCTCTTACTATAAGAGTTTTTACTACTATACCTATAACTATAATCTTTTCTCTTACCTATATAAGAGTTTCTACCTTATAATATAATAATAACTTTTTTACTTATAAAGTGTTTTTTACTTATAACAATAACTATAAAAATTTTTTTTTCTCTATAAGAGTTTTTATTTTTTACTTTATCTCTAGTATATATATATTCTGATAATATAACTAGTAAGCTTTCTATAAGATAGTAACCTTAAGGGGGTAACTTAGAATAAAAGCTTATGCTATAAACATACCCTTATGCTTTATTGCATATATCTTTATAACTATAAGAGATATAAGTAAGAGATTTACATATTTATAATCTCTGCTTAATAAGGAATAGAATAACATATTATTTTATTATATTACCTCTAAAGGTGGCTTAGAACCTTGTTTTGTAAGTGGTAACTAGGATACTTAGTCTTATTCACTTAGTAATAACCTTAGTAATAAGCTGATTACTATTTCCTTTAATACCCTACTATAAGTGCATTAATATACAGAAATAACTAATAATATAATTTAGATATCTTAGTGATAACTATAATGCAAGCAGTAGATAATTTATAGATCTCTATACCTTAGTAGTAGTATATAGATTAGAGTATTTCTCTATCCTTAGAGGTATTATCTCTATCATTATTATTCACATTAATACATTATTATACTACTTATATCTTCCCTACTTTTATTACGTGATTTCTACTCTTACACTTATCTACCCTATTATATCTTAGTTATATTATCTTTTATTATTTATACTTTTAAGTAAGCTTTATCTTTAGTAAGCTTTTATACTTAATTACACTTAAGAACTACTATTAAATTAACTATAGTAATAGTAATAGGTTAATATTATGTATATTATATATTATATATATAACATACGCGTATAGTAAGTTGCGGATTATAGTAAGTTGCGTATAGACTTATTATACCTTAAAGGGCACTTTTTTCACTATTTTTTTAAAAATCCAATCCTTAACTAAAAAAGACCTATTTTGAAAATTAGGCTACAATAAGAGTTAGATTATAGGAAATAATATTATAGAAAAGATTGTTATACTCTAACTACTATATTCCTTATCTAGGCCTTTAGATAAGAGTTAGGCTTACTTTAAGAGACTGAGGTAGGAAGATAATTTCTATACTATTACTCACTATAATCTAACTCTTATTGTAGCCTAATTCTTAAGACTAGGTCTTTTTTAGTTAAGGATTAGATTTTTAAGAAATAGTGAAAAAAGTGCCCTTTAAGGTATAATAAGCCTATACGTAACTCGCTATAATCTACAACTTACTATATATATATGTTATCTAACTATATATATAACTATAACTATTATGTTACCTTTATGTCTAGCCTTACTACCTAACTAGTAACTAGGCCCTTAGTAACCTCTTTTCTAGGTGCCTAAGGCCTCTATAAAGCCTACTGCCTAAGGTAAAACCTACAGCAGTCCCTCTAATATTTGCTAAGTAACTAGGCTAACTTAGGCTAATAACTCTTATCTCTATACACCCTTTTAGTATATATAAAGTGCCATTTATAGAACCCTCTAATTTAATATGCTCTCTTAGGGAAGGCCTTCTTATAAGCCTTTATAGCTTATAGCTATTAGAGTATTAACAAAAAACTATAACTATAACTATGACTACATACTATAACTACAAACTACACCCTGTAGTTTAGACTAAACTATAACTACAGTAGTTGTAGTTTAGACTAAACTATAACTACAGTAGTTATAGTTATAGTTGTAGTATAGGTGAGAGAGATGTAGTCTAAACTATAACTACACTACAGTAGTTATAGTTTACTACACTAGTAAACTACAACTACAGTAGAAAAATAATAGTATAGTATTTCTATAGTTAATTAGTGTATTATAGTATACTAAGTACTATATTATAGTATACTAAGTACTATATTATAGTATACTAAATACTATATTAAATATAATGTATGTTAGACTAAGATATATACCTTAAATACTATATTATAAGTAAGTAATAATTAGTAATATATACTATATACTATATAGTATATAGTATATAACTATATACTAAGTTATAGACTATAGTTATTAGTTAGAGTTACTATTTACTAGTAAGAAAAACTATAATTACTACTTTAGTACTTAGGTAGTACTAACTTCTAAGTAGGAATATAAATAATATAGTCTTTTTTATTTTATAAGTATTAAGAGGTAAGTAAGTTAACAAAGAATAATTAGTTAGTAAAATAAATAGTAAATAGGTTTATATAAAAAGTACTAAGTAGTAATATACTAGTATTAACTAGACTATTATAGATAATAGGAGTAACTAGTAAGATAGTATAGTATTATTTATATATTATAATTTTAAAAGTATATTATAGGTATTTCTAATTCACTGCCTATATATAATTTTAATACTAACCTAACTAACTTAAGCTTAGTTAATTTTATTTATAGTTTCTTAGATTAGTATAATTATCTTAGATATCTAACCTTAAAGTAATAATCTAACTATATAGTTACTAGTTAGTTAGTTACTTACTTAATATTAATATAAAGTAAATACATAACGTTAGAAATCTAAGGATAAGATATAGGTAAGACTTTTTAAGTATCTTAAAACTAACCTTACTAAATTAGGCTTAGTTAGTAAAGCTTATAGTACTTTAGCTAAGTATAATTATCTAAGGTATTTAAGTTTAGAATATAATTAAAGTCTTTAAGTAGTTAACTTAAATTAATATATAACTTCATAATTCCTAAATACTTAACCTTAGAAATCTATAGTAAAGATATAAGCTATATTATATAACTAATATACATTAAGTACTCTAAAGTAGAAATATAAGTATAAATACTTAACTACTATATGTTAAGTACCCTAGAGTAGAAATATAAGCGTATTAGACTATTAGTAAGTACTAAGTAGTAAGTACTAAGTAACTAATATACTTTTAGGTTTTAGTACCTTAGAAGTTAGAGTAGATATAAAAGTATAGAGTAAATATTTTATTTTTAGTATATATATATAAATACTTTATAGTATAGGACTTCTATAAAACTAAATACTTATACTTATAAAAAATACTTTACTTACTATATACTATATAATTAAGGTATATAGATAATAGGGGTGTATATAAGTAAAGAAGATATAGAAGGATAATAGTTATATTATTAGTTAACTTAGACTACTTAATTCTATATATAGTGTATATAGTATTATTAATACTGTGTTATAACTATTATTAGTATATAACTATAGTATATTAACTTAGACTGCTTACTTATATATACAGTGTATATAGTATTATTAATACTGTATTATAACTATAGTTAGTATATAACTATAGTATATTAACTTAGACTGCTTACTTATATATATAGTGTATATAGTAATATTAATACTGTATTATAACCTTAGTTAGTATATAACTATAGTATATTAACTTAGACTGCTTAATTATATATATAGTGTATATACTATATAGTATTATTAATACTATATTTTAACTATAGTTACTTAGTTAGTATATAACTAAAGTATATTTATAGTTATAGTTATAAGTTATATAAGCGTTATATTATAGAGATAAAGTATAGTAAGCTATTATCTCTAAGACTATATATATACTTATAAAGTAGTATATATATACTATATATTAATTATAAGTAGAAAGTCTTTAAAGTTAAAAGCTATAAAAGTTAAACTATACTTATATATTAAAAAGTATATATACTTTATATATAGATACTTAATCTATAGTGTTACGTTAGTGTATTACCTCTACTTATTAAAGTATATATACTTAGGTAGTACTTTAACTTAAATAACCTTACTGCTTATATAATAAGTAGTATATATAAAGTAAAGAGTATATAGTAGGAAGAAATCTATAAAAATAAAATATAATAGTATATATTAGACCTGCGTGACGTAGCAGCATACGTCTAGCAGCGTCTATACGCTCTGCGCGCAGACAGTTAGTTTAATTCTAACTGCAGGAAGCTACTTTTGCAGAAGTCTAATTAGCTACTAGAGCCCTACAAAAGTAGAGCCCTAAGCCCTATATACATAATAGGGCTCTAACAACAGTGCACTACACCTACGTATTATGTTTTCCCTTTGTAATAATCCTATATTATGTTAGGTAAAAACAAGCTAAACTTCTAATGTTTAATAAGATAGAGTAGTTTTTATCCTATATAAATTATAGGAGGTTTTTCTCTCTACCTGTATAGATTAATAAGTACTATATATATAGAATAGTGTAAGGGAATACCTTACTAGTTCCTACCTAGATAGTAAATAATATAAGACTCCTATTACTATAAAATAGTATATATTAGAAGGCTGTATATAAAGACTTATATATATATATATATAATGTAAAAGGCTTAATTTGTCTAAGTCTAGTTAGCTAGAATGTATACCTTAAATAGGCTTTCTAGCTGCTAACTTATGTATATAAACAGAGTATAGAATAACATTTAGACACTTACGCTTTTTACTTTTATATAACTAAGTTAGTAGGAGCTAGTTACACTTTTTCTTCCCTTATTTTATCCTTCCTGCTATATATTCCCCTTTTGTAAGACTAGTAAAGAGGGTAACTGTTAGTATATAGTCTTTTTGTATAATACCTTTAGTGTAGAGAAGTTGTTAGATTTATTAGAGAATTACTTAATTAATACGTATAAATTTCTCCTGTGAATAACCTATAAAACCCCCTAGCTAGTTAATATATATATTGTTGTCTATAGGCCTATAGCCTAGTTAAAGTACGTCTTCTAGGTATCTAGTTGCTTATAGGGTCTTATACGTAAGTAGATATAGTATTTAGAATTAAAGGGTAAAGGGTTAGCAATCTATATTATCTTATATAGGAGGCAGTTAGTAATAACGTTATAAGCTAGTTTAAGATCTTATATATATTAGTGTAATATGTATCTAATAGATAATAGTTAAATAATAACGTTATAGATATATATAGGTCCTTTAGATAAGTATGTAATTAACGCCTAGAAAATAGGAAATAAATCTAAGTCTAATAACGTTATAAGGATAAAAGACCTCTTTCTAAAAGCTAGTAGAAGACGCTTATTAACAGTAACGCTGTAGCTATAGAGTCTCTATTTAGCTTATTCTTAGCATATTTATATAAGCTAGGCTTATATAAATACCTCTTCTTCCTTATCTATATATGCCCTCTAGCATTTATAAATGTTAGAAGGCTGTATATAAAGACTTATACGTATGTATATGTAATATAAAAGGCTTAATTTGTCTAAGTCTAGTTAGCTAGAATGCATACCTTAAATAGGCTTTCTAGCTGCTGACTTATACGTACAAACAGAGTACAGAATAACATTTAGACAGTATAAGCTTTTAAAGTATAACTTATAGACTTTACTAAGTAAGTCTAGTTAGGAATTTCTAACTAACCTACTTTAAATTTTCTTTTTATATATACCTATAGATAATTAGATATAACCTTTAGTCCTTTATAGCTAAGTATAATACTACTTTATATAGAATTTTATTATCTTTCTAGTTATATTACTTCTTATTATATTATAAATATAGAAACCTATATTTCACTAAAGAATATAATAATAATAAAGTAAGTAGTATATTTAGTTATTTATAACCTAATTATATAATTAAAATAAATACTAGTACTAATTTCTTACTTTTATAGGATAATACTGCTATTAGATATATAGAGACTACTATTAATACTATATATAGTTTTTATAGCTAGGACTAAGAGAATAAAAATAAAGATATACTAAGTAAAAATGTTATTAAAGAAGTTAAGAATTATTATATATTTATATTAGTATAGTTATTTTAGATAATCTTTACTTTAAAGTAAAGAATCTAACTATTAAAGACTAGTTTTAATAGTTTTAGTTTATAAAACTTTATTATACTACTATATAATTAGTAGTAGTATAATATTTTTATAAACTATACTTACTATATATTATAGTAAGTACTAAATACTAGTAAGTAGTAACTATTACTACTAAATAATAAGCTATTAGTATTATATTATATTTATTTCTAAGTACTTATATATATTTTACTACTATTTATATAGTTAATATATTATATAATGCTTGTATAGCTTTATATTATATAATACTATATATATATCTATAAAAATATATATTTTCTATTCTTACTACTGTAGTTATAGTTTAAGTGTAGTTTAAACTATAACTACACTACTGTAGTTGTAGTTGTAGTTATAGTATTAAAATTTATTTGTAGTTATAGTTTACTGTAGTTATAGTTTGTTAATACTCTGATAGCTATAAAGGGTAAAGCTTTTATACTTTATAATACACTACGTAAAAGGCGCCTAGAAAAAGCTTTCCTATAATCCCTATAGTGCTTATAAAGCACTAGCGTGTAGGAGATTATAAGTCTCCTCTACAGCCTATATATTATCCTTTATTATTTACACCTTAAAGTAAGCCTTATTTTTAGTAAGCTTTTATATTTAATTACACTTAAGAACTACCTTCTTATTAGTTATATTTATCTACTATAAGAATACCTTATACTTTAATAGGTTAAATACCTTAGTAAGCCTATCTACTATAAGCTCTATAGATAGTATATATATAATATTAATATACTGCTAAGTAACCTCCTATTATAACTAGTAGTTATTTACTAAAAGGAGGCTTATATTATTTACTATCTAAGTAGGAATAAGTAAGGTATTCCTTTACACTACACTATATATATAATATAGTTAATCTATATATAGAGAGAAAACCCTCCTATAATTTATATAGGAGGAAAACTACCCTATTATTAAATATTAGACAGTTAGCTTATTTTTAACTACTATAATATAAGGTATAACATAATACAAAGGAAAACATAATATATAGGTAGGTTATACTGTTATTAGGGCCCTATTAATATTATGCATGTAGGACCTAAGGCTCTACTTTTGTACGGCTTTAGTAGCTAATTAGACTTCTGCAAAAGTAGTATTCCTATAGTTAGAATTAAACTAACTGTCTGCACGTAAAGCGTATAGACGCTACTAAATATATACTACTACGTTACGTAAGTATAACTAGTAGTTATAAGTATCTATATAATATAACTTTATATAAAGCTTTAAGAACTTTTTAGTTATAAGATTAATAGTCTATTAATTATTATATTATATCTATATTCTTATTAGCTAAGGCGCTTTTAATATATATATTAATTACTAGCTATGCTTTATAGGGAGCTATACTTATAGGCGTAATATTAATTAGCTTATAAAAGAGGCTTCCTTAGCTGCTTATAAGAGCGCTAGAAGCTCTACCTTAGTAGTTAATATAGTAATAGTATCTTACCTATTAGCTTACTAGGTAATAAGGCCTCTAAAAAGCTTTATTATAAAGGCCTAGAAGCTCTTATTTAATTTAAGAATGCTAATTAAACTAGCGTAGAACTAATTAGATCCTGTAGTTAAGATTAGTTATATAATGCAAAAAAAAAAGAAAAAAACCTAAAAATAATAGTAGTTAGCCTAATATAAGCACTATACCTTATTCTTATACTATTAACTTAGTAAGTGTAAGGGGTAGGGCTGTTATTAGTTAATAATAGGGGTGCCTTAATTAAATATATCTACAATAAAGAGGGGAGATAGAAGAATCTACCCTTAGGCTGCTCTCTAGGGGATAACTAGCAGCCTACTAGGTAGGCTGTAGTTAGTAAAAGGTTATTCTATATGTAGGCTCTGCTTATGCTTATTATCTATAGTAAAGCCTATAATAGTATCCCCCCCCTTAGGCCTTAGTGCCTCCCTAGTAGCCTACCTATAATCCTCCTAAGCCTATATATCTTTAACCTAATCTAAAGGTTTCTAAGTAGGCTTACTATACTTAACCTATTTAACTAGCACCTATAGCACCTTATTTCTACTATACTCTCTTATAGCTAAGATCTTCTTAACAGCCTACTTAGGTTTACTCTTAATGTAGGTAATAAGTAGTAGGTAGAAGTTATCTACCTATTACCTAGGGAGGGGGTTACTAGATACCCTCTAGAGGAGATCTATATTAAACACCTTATACACCCCTCTTAGTATATCTAGCTCTATAGCGTTAGAGGAGATAATCCTTATAACCTTATACTTATAGTGTAGCTAATTAAGTTTCCTTAAGGGTCTAGGCGTAGCTATATTAGTTAGGGATAGTTAGACTATTAGTACCTCTCTATAGGGCTGTAGTAGTAGTTTGCTAACTCCTCTTAGTTATACTTAGCTGCTATTATTACAGTCTATACTATATAGAGGGTGTTTTTTTAGCGCTACACTAGCTTAGTAGTAGCTACCTCCTAGCTGTCCTCTAGCTATACATCTACTATAGGAAATAGGTTTATATAGAACTTATAATTAAGAAAGAAGGAGTTAAATCCTATAGTAGTAGTAGTTTAGTTATTAAGCGTTAGCTAGGTAGCTAGTAAGTACCTATCTTAGTTATCTTAAGTAAAGTATATAACTATCTAGAGAATAGCCTAGATCTCCTAATTAAACTACTTAGTGCCTCTATCTATTTAGAGATAAAAGGAGGTGCTAAGCAGCTAGTAGGTACTAGTAAGCTTATAGAAGCGCCTCTAGAAGCAGCTAGTCTAGTTACTCCCCTTATTACTAACTATAGTCTTTAGCATCCTATAGGTAGTATAGAAGATCTTTATAAAGCGCTCTATATAGGCCTCTACTTCTATTATCTCTATATCTTCTAGTATAATACCTTTCTCTAGCTAGTCTATAATAACTTATAGGTAGTAGGCACCTTTTGTCTTTATTAGTAAGAAGTAGGTAATAAAGTCTATAGAAATCTCTAACTACCTTTAGCTAGGTATTAGTAGAGGCTATAGTAAGCCTTTCTTAGCCTACTACTAGATATAGCTATAACTATAGATATTATAGTTACTAATAAACCTACATAACGTAGTGGCATACATCTAGCAGCGTCTATACGCACTTTATGCGTGCAGACAGTTAGTTTAATTCTAACTATAGGAATACTACTTTTATAGAAGTCTAATTAGCTACTAAAGCCCTACAAAAGTAGAGCCCTAGGCCCTATATACATAATAGGGCCCTAACAACAGTGTAACCTACCTACATATTATGTTTCCTTTATATTATATTATACCCTATATTATATTAGGTAAAAACAAGCTAACCTTCTAATATTTAATAATAGGGTAGTTTTCCTCCTACATAAATTACAGGAGGTTTTTCTCTCTATATATAGATTAACTGTATTATATATATAGTATAGTGTAAAAAAATATCTTACTTATTCCTACTTAGATAGTAAATAATGTAAGACTCCTCTTACTAATAGTTACTAACAAACCTTCTAACTAGTTTCCTTAGGTGTAGCTAGTACTACTTTTATGTAATTAGTTCTAGTATCCTATTACACCCTAAGTAGGTAGTAGTTAGTATGTTATGTAATTTCTATATAATTACTATTTACAGCTAGTTAAGAGGACTATTTAAATTATAGCTTCCTAGGATCTATATCTTATCCCTAAAAAGAAGCTAATAGTATTAGTTAATATAGCACTCTATAATCTATACCTTTAGCTAAAGCTCTAGCAGAAAGCTATAGGCCTGCTAGTATATAGTAGTATACACTCTCTAGTAGTCCTTATTACTAGCTACTATATTGTTTTATAACTATTACAGCTTATTATTACTTAGGAAGACTGCTATATTAGAGACCTTAGGTGTAGTGCGCTAAGTAGGGACTAGCTAAGCCTTATTAGGAATAACTTAGATAACCTAACCTTACTCTCTCTTATTATTCTATCCCTTTAGTGTATTTTATTCTCTATAAGATAGGGTATCTAGTACTACTACTAACCTTTTAGGCCTATATTTTAGGTAGAAGCTATACTAAGTAAGCTTCTCTACCTACTAGCTTTACTATTTAGTAAGCTGTTACTTCTTTATAAAGTATTATAGGCTTTAGTAGTTAGTTAATACCTAAAACCTAGTAGTACTCTAGAGCTCTACCCTTTATACCTAGAGGTATATTAGCACTACTAATAGCTTCTTATTATATATAGAATAGTTATATTATATAGGTATAAGCTTTTATAAGTAGTAGGCTACTATATAAGTATTTCTATTCTTATTTTCTTAAGATATTACCCCCCCTAGAGTATAGCTAGAATAGTTAGTCTCTATAGTAGTAAGGGTATTAAGGTTAAACTAGCAGAGCACTAGTTATCTTATAAAGAGCCCCTTTAAGCGCTAGAAGGCTGTATCTTCTACTAGTAACTACTAGAAGGTTACCCCCTTCTTTATAAAGGCTGTTAAGGGCTCTATAAGTGCTATATAGTCTAAGAGGAAAATATAGTAGTAATTTATAAATCCTAGGAAACTTTACACCTCTTTTACGTTAGTAAGCGCTAGCTACTTAATAATAGCTTTAACCTTATCTAGGTTATAAGATAGGCCTTACCTTATGTTAATAATAAAGCCTATATATTTTATAGTAGTAACTATAAATTTACATTTATTAGGGTTTAGGTTAAGACTAGCTGCTCTTAGGGTGTGTAGCACTTAGCATACCTTATCTATATAGTCCTTCTTAGAGCTGCTTATAAAGATAAGTATATTATTAAGGTATACTATAATAAAGTTATTAAGGTATTTCTAGAGGATAGTATTAATATACTACTAGAAGGTTACTAATGCCTTAGTAAGGCTAAAGGGGGTAACTAGCTACTTAAATAAGCTATATCTTATATAGAAAGCTATCTTCTTTTTATACCCCTTTATAACTTAGATCTTATAGAATGCAGTAATAACGTCTAGCTTAGTGTACTACTTAGTAGTAGCTACCCTCTAGAGAGTCTCTAATATTAGAGGTAGTATATAGTAGTCTTTCTTTACAATAAGGTTAAGTGTATAGTAGTTAATATAGAAGTAAAGTCCCCCTCTTAGCTTCTTTATAAAGAGCACTAGCGCCCTAGCAGCAGAGCTACTAGCGTATATAAAGCCTTTATCTAGGAGGTCCTCTAGGGTCTTCTTTAGGATAAGAAGCTCTTTATAAGATATACTATATAGAGGTCCTTAGGGGAGTGCTAGCTCCTTACTATCTAGCCCCTTTTTTAGGTTAATCTTATAGTTAACGCCTAGTTAAAAGGGTAGTAGGGGATTTACCTTTACTAAATTAAATAATAGGTAGAATTCCTCTAAAAGGTCTAATAGTATTCTTTTATTAAGGTCTATAGGCTTCTTAGGCCTTAATGCTATCTTAATATTCTTTAAGCTAATAGATATTACCTACACTACTACTCCCCTAAAGGGTAGCTTCTCTTAGGTAACTTACTAGCATACTACTATAAATAATAAGGCTAATAAGAACTAGGTAGAGTAAATATCTTATAGTTATATTAGCTCCTTCTAGGTAGTAAGGTAGGCTTTTACCTATTCTATACTATAGTAAACTAGTTACTTCCTTATATTATATACTATATAGTTAGCCTCTATCTATACTTTCTTAAGGAATATATTCTTATTTAGACTATTAATAATATATATATAGATAGTCTGTATGTAACTACTAACCTCTAGCTAGAGAGTAGCTACCTCTTTAGTATAGACTATTACACTTCTATTAGTAAAGGCACTAAGTGCATATTTAGTGTAGTCTATAAGCAGTAAGTAGAGGGAATAAGTAAAGGTGTAATTTACTATAGTATAGGTATTACACTTAGTGTCTAATAGGGCTTCTATAATATATCTTTTATTAACTTATACTATAATTAAAGTTAATAAGCTTTCTATACAGCTTTTCTTTTTAAATACCTTCTACTCCTTTTATTCCTCCTTAGTAGGCTTAAGTGCCTAACTTTACACCTAAGCTACTCTTTTTCTAAGTCTATATTTTTAGTTAATTAGTTAACCTCTTTATTAAAGTAGGTAGGCACTAGCTGTTAGGGTAGTACTATAGTCTTTATAGCTGTAGATACTTAGAGGGTCTTAGCCCTAGTGCGCTCTAAGTAATCCTACTTTAGGTAGCCTCTCTTATAGTAATAGTAGTAGTATTATATTTCCTTCTTACTAAAGGAGCTATAGTCCTTTAGGGCCTTAACCTTATAGGCTTTAATAGTGTTTATTATCTAAATGTCTCTATTATAGTTAACTTAAGTAGTTACTAGGTGCTTTAGTCTATAGGAGTTTATATAGTCTAGCTTTTCTAATATAGTCTAGACTCTTATAAGCTAACTGCTATAGTCTGCTAGTAGGTTAACTACTACTAAGCTCCTCTATAGACTAGGCTTTAAGGCTCCTTTAAGGAGAGTAATCTTTATATTATCTACCTAGCTACCTCTATTAGCTTTAGCTAAGACTTTCTCCTACTTTAGTAGGAAGTTAAAAAGGGACTAGTTCTCTCTCTAGTAGAGGGTGTATAGTAATACAGTAGTATAAGACTAGGTGTTTAGGTCTTTATATATTTAGTTAAGGTATACTATAAAGTCTTTAGGGTTATATATACTACTGTTACCTCCTAAGGTGTAGAAGGTAGTAACTATCTACTAGGGACTAGTTTCTAAGTAGAAGTTAATTAGGTACTAAACTTCTTTTTTAGACTAGTAGAACTACTAGTCTATAGTAATTTTATCTCTTATCTACTAAGCCTAGCTAGTATATTTACTTCTCTTACCTAAAAACTTTAATAGGTTAGGTAGAGGTTTATACTAAGTAGTCTTATAGGAAGCTACTAAGGGGCTATTAGTAGTATAGCTTAGGGTTATATTTCTAGTTATAGGTGTAACTTTAATCTACTTTAATAGTTTATTAGTAAGTTTAATAATCCTCTGCTAGAGGGGACCTACTATAGTATTTACTGCTATAGTAATCTAAGCCTTTAGGATCTCTTAGTTAGTTAGGGCGTCTATAGTGTAGATATATAGTAGATTAGTAGGGCACTAAAGAGACACTAGGGGTTTAGGTAAGTGTAGATATATAAGGGGTAGGGCTGTTATTAGTTAATAATAGAGGTACCTTAATTAAATATATCTACACTAAAGAGGAGAGATAGAAGAATCTATACTTAGGCTACTCTCTAGGGAATAACTAGCAGCCTACTAGGTAGGCTGTAGTTAGCAAAAGGTTGTTCTATATATAGGCTCTACTTATACTTATTATCTGTAGTAAAGCCTATAACAGTAAGGTAGCTTATTTAAAAACATATAGTACTATAGGGGTTAGTATAGTCTACTAGAGATAGCTTTACTCTTAAGGTCTATACTACTAAGGTCTGCAGTAAGAACTCTTAACTATAGAGGTTTTTAACCTTAAGAGGTAGGCTTATTAGGTATATATAATTAGCTAGAATAGAATCTCCTAGGATTCTTCTATTAACTATACCTATAACCTACTAAACCTATAATCTAGATAAATTTCCTTTGCTACAACCTACTAAACCTATAATCTAGATAAATCTCTTATAACCTGCTAAACCTATAATTTAGATAAATTATCCTAAAACTAAAGTAACTGAATTAAATCCTCCTTTCTAATCTTATTAAGTCCTTATCCTTAGTTATACCTACGCTTAACTTAAACAACCCTTTTAACATTAACATCCCTCTTAATTATAACCTCTTAGAGGTTATAAAACAGTTTATAACAGCTTAGATAAGCTCTATTATTAAGCAGTATAGAGGGAACTCTCTATATAACATTAATACTATTAATAGTAGAATAGATAATTATATAGTAATTAATATTACTAGCGTTAGATTAGTAATCTTACTTCTTAACAGCCTAGCAGCTAATATAGGCCTTATTATTAGGGTAAGGCAGGCCCTATAGTAGAGGCTCTGCTTCTTTGTTAGCAGGATAGCCTAGTAGAGAGAGGATAGATTAACTATTACTAAGATAAATTGCTCAGGCTAGCTGTAGGTAGTAATCTACGCTATCTAGTAGGTGCAGTATAATTAAGGGGAAGTAGAGATTTTACTAGAAGCTCTAAGGTGTTAGTTAGAAACTTAATGTAATAGTTATACTAATATATACTACTAGACCCCTAGAAAATAAAACATGTTTACATAATGTATAGCCTAGAAGGGCCTAAAAGCTCTTATAGTTAAGTAAATTATCTATAAAGCTTACGTTAGAGGTAACCTCTAAGGCGTCTTTATTACTACTAGGCTTAGTGCTAAATTAAAAGTAGACATAATATATATAGTAGAGGTATAATAATATATAGTTAGTAGCCTTTTAGTAGGCTTTACTTAGGTTCTTATTAAATCTTATAAGCCTACTTACTATAAAGGTAATATTAGGGTGTATTATAATAGCAGCGTAAAGGATTATACTAACCTTCTGCTAGTATCTATTTATCTTATAATATACTACATTATTAGTATACAGTAGAAGCTCTTTCTTTATTATAGAGGCAAATTTAGATATATTATCTAAAGTATTAGCGTATATAGGGAGTAGCTTTATAACCTTCTCTATTTAAGAACGCTAATTAAACTAGTATAGAACTAATTAGATCCTATAGTTAAGATTAGTTACATAATAAAAAAAAACAATAGCAGTTAGCCTAATATAAGCACTATACCTTATTCTTATGCTGTTGACTTAGTAAGGTAGCTTATTTAAGAATATATATTACTATAGGGGTTAGTATAGTCTACTAGAGATAGCTTTACTCTTAAGGTCTATACTACTAAGGTCTGCAGTAAGAACTCTTAACTATAGTAGAGTTTAACCTTAAGAGGCAGGCTTATTAGGTATATATAGTTAGCTAGAATAGAATCTCCTTTACTATAACCTACTAAACCTATAATCTAGATAAATCTCCTCTAGGATTCTCCTATTAACTATACCTATAACCTACTAAACTTATAGTTTAGATAAATTATCCTAAAACCTACTAAAGTAACTAAATTAAATCCTCCTTTCTAATCTTATATTAGGGCTGTTAATAGCATAACCTATACAGAGGGACAGGACAGATAACTATAGGTAACAGATAGGTTAGATCATTAGGGGTGCCTAATAATTAGACACTTTAGGTCATTAGGGGTAAGCACTAGAGGAGCACTAGCAGCTAACCTTTAGCTTAATAACGTAATTAGAGCGTTATTATAGGACTATTAGGGGACTATTATTAGTAGAAGTAATAGAATAGGATAGAAAAGGACTACTACTACCTACCTAGTAGGTAGAAGCAGGTTAAAATAATATAATTAACTAACCTCTACCTTACTATTAGTAACTTTACTACTCTATATAATCCTAGCCTATAATACGTTTTAACCTCTACCTACCTTTAGACGTACTAACTAGTAAAGTAAGATAGCACCTAAGAGAACTACTGCTGCCTCCTAGAGGGATAGCACCTATAATAAGCAGAATATATAAGAAACTAGCATAATAGATAATAATAAGGTCTTAACCTACTAAGAGACTACTAGTTATAATAAGAGCAATAGGGGAGATAACTAAAGCACTGCTAGTAGCCCCTAGGATAATAATATAGATACTCTAGCAGCTATTAAGTACACTTATAAGGCTGTTAATAAGATAATAGTAAAGTAAGTCTAAGAAATACTTTAGGCTAAAATTAATAAGGCTAGAAAGCAGAAAGACCTTAACCTTATGTTAGCACTTTAAAATAACTAGTGCTAATATAGATATACTACTTACTAGGGGTATGCTAGCTAAGGAGCAGGCAGCACCTAAATAACAAAAACTAGATAATTATAAAAAACATATAGCACCCCTATATTATAAAGCTAGAAGCTAGGCTAAGCTATCTAACTTCTAGTTTAAGCTTATAAGTTAATTTATTATTTCCAGTATAGATAATAACTATAATTAGGTAATCTATATAGGTAGATACCTTAAGGGACCTATAGCCTGCTAGTAGGCTATCTATATAGATATACACTATAAAAATAACTAAATAAAAGTTACCTAGCTAGTAATAGAGAAGTAGCTATATAATAGCGTTACTAATAAGAATATAAGGGCGTATAATGTAGTAGTAAAGCTAGAGAATAAACACTAGAAACTAAGATAATTATACTAAACCTTTATTAACTAGTATAAAGCCTTAGAATTAGAGTGCCCTAACTAGCTACCTAAGAGGCTATAAGTAATTAATATAGTTAACTATATCCTCTCTAACTTATAAAATAAGATTATAGCCTATAGGCTACTAGATAATTAAGAAGCATTAGATAAAATTATAAAGTAAGTAGAAATAACTAGGAGAATTATATAGAGGGCTTAAATAGTTATAAACTACTAAAGGGGTGCACCTTAGGGGCCTACTAGGTAGCTACCCTAGGAGACAGTTTAGATAACCTCTATAGAAGTAAAAACTAAACTATAAGATATACCTACTCTAATAAGTAAAAAACTATTAAAACTAAGCTAGATAGAGCAGTAGGATAGTATATAACCTAATAGAGGGTTAGTAGCGCTAGACTAATTAACTATTATATACTATAATTATAATAATAAGGGCTACTACTCTAATTAGTATTAGGAAACTAACTGCTATTAGTGTAGCTAACTAAGATACTTAGGTAGAAGGTGTACTACCTTAGCTGGTGTAATAGAGGTTAATATAATTAATATACCCTAAGGAGAGAAGAAAGGCTACTAGTAGTTTAAGGTAACCCTATAAGTAAGAGTTAGAGGGATATAAAAGAAAGAGAAGGTAATAATTAATATAGGTACTAACTATAATATAATTAACTAGAGAGTATTATTACTAACTAGTTACCTACTATAGGCTAGTAATAGACTAGAGCTTTAAGGCCTATAGGGATTAAGCGCTTCTAACTACAGTTAGAAAGTCTTAGTTACATAGGTAATAGATAACCTTAATACTAAAAGGGCTTAAAGCTATTATTTCTAGGTATTAACACTAGAGGAGGAGTATGTTATAATCCTAGGGATCCCCTAGGGGTAACTAGCATCCCCTAACCTTAGCTAGAAGACACTAAATTAAATATATAAGTTAAAGAGAGAAGATATTTAAGAACGATAATTAAACTAGCGTAGAACTAATTAGATCCTACAGTTAAGATTAGTTACATAATGTAAACAAAACAACAGCAGTTAGCTTAATATAAGCACTATACCCTATTCTTATGCTATTAACTTAGTAAGGTAGCTTATTTAAGAACACATAGTACTATAGGGGTTAGTATAGTCTACTTAATGCTAGATTAACTTACTAGAGATAGCTTTACTCTTAAGATCTATACCACTAAGGTCTGCAGTAAGAACTCTTAACTATAGAGGTATTTAACCTTAAGAGGCAGGCTTATTAGGTATATATAGTTAGCTAGGATAGAATCTAGGATTCTCCTATTAACTATACCTGCAACCTACTAAACCTACAGTTTAGACAAATCATCCTAAAACCTACTAAAGTAACTAAATTAAATCCTCCTTTCTAATCTTATTAAGTCTAATCTTATTAACTCCTTATCCTACTTAGTTATACCTATACTTAACCTAGACAACCCCTTTAAACTAGGCACCCCTCTTAATTATAACCCCTTAGAGGTTATAAAATAGTTTATAACAGCTTAGATAAGCTCTATTATTAAGCAGTATAGAGGGAACTCTCTATATAACATTATTACTATTAATAGCAGAATAGATAACTATATAGTAATTAATATTGCTAGCGTTAGATTAGCAATCTTACTTCTTAACAGCCTAGCAGCTAATATAGGCCTAATTATTAGGGTAAGGTAGGCCCTACAGCAGCAGCTCTGCTCTTTTGTTAGCAGGATAGCCTAGAAGCAGGATGACGTATCTAAAATTACAACAATAAAGGAGCACTTAGGCTAGCTGCAGGTAGTGATCTGCGCTACCTAGTAGGTGTAGTATAATTAAGGGATAGAAGTCTAAAGGTTAGAGAAAAGAGATTTTGCTAGAAGCTCTAAGGATACTGTTAGTTAGAAACTTAATGCGATAGTTATACTTAATATATATCACTAGACCCCTAGAAAATAAAACACGTTTATATAATGCATAGCCTAGAAGGGTAAGAGAGAGGATATTAAATTAGTAATTAGGCAAAAGGCTATTAAGAAGGCTATAAAGAAAGCTAAAGTAACCTTTATAATAGGGTCTTAAGTCTATTATATATAAGAGGTTAGAATATAAGAGAAAGAGAGACCTATATTACTAGATAAGTATGGTAACTAGGCCTATATCTTTAACGTAAAGGGGCACTAAAAAGGCACTAATAAGAGGGTGTATACTATTAACCTAAAACTAGAAACTAAACTACTATAGGGCTCTATCTACCTACTACTAACTAGTAAAGCCTAAGCTAGCTACCCTTTAAGAGTATATTAAAAAAAGCGCTAGTAAAAGAATAGATATAATAATCTAAGAGCTTAGTAGGTATACCTATTCTATTTATACTAAAGAAGGGGGGTAAGTTACGCCTCTATATTAACTACTAGAGACTTAACTACATTACTATTAAGAATTAAACACTATTACCCTTAATTACTAAGATCCTTAACTGCTTATTAGAGGTAAAGTAGTACACTAAATTTAACTTAAAGGATAGGTACTACTAGGTAGCTATCTATAAGGGAGATAAATAGAAGACAGCTTTCTATATATAGTATAGTTACTTTAAGTACTAAGTAATACTATTTAAGCTTATTAACACCCTAGCTACCTTTTAGGCCTATATTAATAATACTCTTATAGGCCTAGTAGATATTATCTATATTATTTACCTAAATAATATTCTTATCTTTTTAAAGGATAAAGAGTCTTATATAGAAGCAGTAAAGTAGATACTTACCTACTTAGACGCTACTAAGTTAGTAGCTAACCTTAAGAAAGGTAAATATAATAAACAGTCTATTAGCTTCTTAGGCTTTATAGTCTCTAAGAATAGTATTATAGTAGAAGAGGACTGTATATAGGCTATTATTAAGTAGCTAGCGCCTACTAGCATTTATAAGATATAAGTCTTCTTAGGGTTTATAGGTTTCTATTAACGCTTTATTTAGAACTACATAAAGGTATATACTCTATTAACTAATTAGCTAATTACTAAGGGGGGTTATCCCTTATTGATTACTAGTAAAGCACTAAAGGCCTTTAAGTAACTTAAAGTATTATTTACTATAGCCCCTATACTACACTACTTTAACCTAAAGCTACCTATTTACATTAAGATAGATATATCTACTTTTGTAATTAGGGTAGTATTATACTAACTATATAATTAGTAATAACACCCTATAGTATATATATCTTAGAAACTATAGGGAGTAGAGCTATAGTATAGTACACTAGAGGCTAAGCTGCTAGCTATCTATAAAGCAGTAAAGTAATAGTAGTATTTCTTACTGTATAATTAACATCAGACTATCTTTCTTACTAATTACCTAGGCTACTACTACCTTACTACTAAGCTATAACTAAACAGCTGCTAGATGTAGATACTATAGAACCTTACTATATTTAACTTTAAGATTAAATATTAGCCTAAGAAATTAAACCTAGCTAATAGGCTTTTATAACGCCTAAATTACTAACTAACTAATAAAGAAGTTAACTATAAGAGGAGTATATTCTTAGAAGACTTCCTTAGACAATTTTTGCTAAGGGTAGTAAGAATTAGGCGTATATAGGCTACTAGAGGGTTACTAGGAGGTTAGAGGCAGCCCCTACTTCCTAAAGACCTTATACCTAAGCTAGAGGAAGAGATTAAAGTAGAGAAGAAGGCTAACCTATAGCTACTAGGTTCTATATAGTAGAAGTAGGTAGGTTAGAGTAGAGATATAGAGGGAGTAGTAAGGTATAAAGGATAATTAGTTATCCCTAAAAACAGTAGGTTTAGAATAGAGATACTAATAGTATACTATAACAAACTAACTAGTAGCTACCTAGGATATAGCTGCATAATAAAGTATCTAGCTAAGTCCTTCTTCTAGAAATTAATAAAAAAGGATATAAAAAAGTATATTAAGATATATATAGTATGTTAACAGATAAAACTATAGCACTATACACCTTATAGATCCCTTAGGAGCCTACTAGTGCCTACCTGCCTATAGTAAAGTATCTTACTTAACTTTATTATAAAGCTCCTAAAGTTAGAAGGGAAGAGGGGTAAATAGTTTAATAGTATCCTAGTAGTAGTTAACTATTTTATAAAATACGCCTTTTATATACCTACCTATAAGTTAATAAAGGCAGACGCTTTAGTAATAATACTAGTAGATAGAGTTATATTATAGTATAAAGTACCTAAGTTAATAGTCTTAGACTAAGGATTACTATTTACTAGCTGCTTCTAGGCAGAGGTATACTACTAGTTAGCTATTAAAAGAAGCTAAGCACTATATACTACCTCTAAACTAACAGTTAGAGAGAACAGTAAAACTAAAATATTAAACACTTTCTATAAGCATACTATAACATTAAGTAAAACAACTAGGCAGACTAGCTACTAATAGCGTAATTTATTTATAATAGCGCCTACTATAGCGCTACTAACATATTACTAGTAGAGGCTCTAATAGGTTACTAGCTAAATAGGCCTTATAATATCTATTATATTAAGACTAACTAGACTGTAGTCTCTATAGTAAAGAAAAGGGTTAGCTAATTATAAAAGTAATAGGAGGCTATTTAATAGCTATTAAGCTAGTTAAATAATATATACATAAAATAGTATAACTAGTAAAGGACCCCTATTAAATTTAAGGTTAGAGAAAGAGTCTTACTAGTAACATAAAACATCTAGTAGAAATAACTATCTAAGAAACTCTTAGATAAGTATCTAGGCCTATTCCTAGTTATATAGGTAATTAATAAGAAAGCAGTATATAAACTTAACTTATAATTAAAGTACTATATCTATAATATATTCTTACCCTTATAACTTAAAGAGTTCTATAGTAATATTAAAAAAAGTAGGAATATCCCTATTAATAAGAATAATAAAGATATATATAAAGTAGAGGCAGTAGTAGCCTACTAAGGACTACTAATAAACTAAAGGTATCTTATTAAGTAGAAAGAGTATAGAGAAAAGAAGAACTTATAAAAGCCTTAAAGTAACTTATTATAAGTTATAAAGAATAACTATAAATAAGTATTACACTAGAAGGTTACTAAAGGGAGACTAAAGAAGTAGAGGTAAGAGAAAAAGGCCTATAAGCTAAGAGAGAAAAGTTAAATTACTAAAAGGCCTAAAAGTGTCTTAGGACCCTAAAAGGTCTAGCTACCTACTAAAGAATTATCTACTAAAACATAAAAAATAAGACCCTACCTAAAGGTATTACTAGGGGGGCACTAAGGGGGGAGAGGGGGAGAAAAAGGGCGGAAATAGGGGGATATTAGGTATCCTTATTACTAGCTACCTTAGTATTTTAGCCTATAAGAGTAGAAAAAGAACCTTAATTAGAATTAAGGTCCTAAAGAGATTAGTAATTGTAAAGGAAAATTAGTATATAAAGCACTAAGGGTGCACTAGGGGGGTGCTAGCAGAAAAGAATATATATAACCTATAAGTAAACCTTATTAAACTTATAAAGTTAGCTTATAACACTAAAAAGAAGAGTTACTATCTAAATAATAGCCTTAGTTTAGGCCTTAATAGCCTAGGTTTATACCTTAATAGCAGTAATAGTTACTACCTAAGTAGTAGCCTAGCAGAAGGTAGTAGTTACCTACTTTTTAGTAAAACCTATACTATTAATAAGAGCTATAAGCTTATGTAATTAGTGCTTTACCTCCTTTTTAACCTCCTTAGCCTTATACGTTACTTTAGAAAGTTTAGCTAAAGCTGCTTTTACCTAAAAGGCCTTCTAGCCTATAACTTAAAAGGCTAAATTAGCCTCCTATATAGTAGAAGGTTAGTAAATAGACAGTAGGGGATTACTAGTAGATTACTAGGTGTTTAAAGGGGAATAAAAGAGGGAGAACAGCTTACCTAGTCCTTATTAAAGGCAGTAGAGCTGTTTTTAGCTATCTTATTAAAGAGGTAGTAGAGGTTAGTAGTAATGCAGTAGGCAGTATAAAGAAGCTATAGATAGTTAGTAGAGGGCTAGTAAGAGTTATAAAAGTAACTATATATAGAGAGAGGGATAACTTATAGAAACATAAGGCTTACTATAAGCCTAGTAGCACACTAAATATTTATTACTACTAGCTAGAGGGGGTTAGTAGGGTATACTAAAGGAATAGTAAAGAACCTACTAGTAGTATCTATATAATAAGGGATAAGACCCTTATTAAAGGGGGTCTATTTTATTATATAATAAAGGAAGTAGGTATAAGAGATAGGTTAGATAGAGGGGATTAGAGGTTTATTAGAGGTGCTTAGATATACCTCCTTAGCAGTTATAGTAGCTAGGACCTTAGGGGTAGAAGTAGGGGTAATCTTAGGGATGTTCTTAGGGGGTATAGTAGCAGCAGTAAATAAGGGGACAGCAGCAACAAAGTAGGAGTAGTAGTAACAGCAGTAATAATAGTAAAATTAAGTATTTAATTAAAAAAAAGGAGCAGTAAAAAACAATAAAAAACAACATAAACAACAATAAAAAAAGGGTACTAAAAAGCTTATAGAAGGAAAAATTTAAAAGGTAGGTATATAACCTAAAAAAACTATAATAAACAAGCTTAATAAGTAAATATATATAATATAGGTAGTAACTAAATTTAGCTATAAAGGCAGTTAATAATAGGATAAATAGTAATTTATAATAAAGGTAATTTAAAAAAGTAAAGTATAGAGTGTATACTAGAGGCTTATAGGTAGAGTAGCAGGAGGGATCTATCTAAGTAAACATATAGAGGAGACTATATATAGAAGCGTAGTATTATATAGTAATAATAGTACTTTAGTCTATAGTAAGTATAGTTATATTAGTCTTATAAGTAAAGAAGCCTAGCAGATTACTAAGGGGTTATCTACTTTATTAGCCTTTAGCAGATAAGAGATATAATTATAAGTTAGTTATCTAGCCTAAAATAAATACTAACGTATATACATAGTAAGTTAGCTATTATAGTAAGTTAGCTACCTCCTCCTACCCTCTAGCTATTTATATAAGTTAATTAATTAGCATTATATAAAATTAATTAAAACTACTTATTATCCTCTTCTTTAGAGGTCTCCCAAACTAATATGTTTGTATGTTATATCTAGTCTTTCTGTAATTACTATATTGTCGCCTATGTATTTTACCCCCCTCTGTATAAGCCCCCTCCTAACGCGTATTTTTGCCTCTAGTATTAATAACACCCTTCTCTACCTAGATTGCCTCTACTTTAGCTGTATTAAGGGACCCTCTAAGACGTAGTTAGGTTTTTTTAGCCCTCTAACGCTTACTTAGTATCTTATTTACTATATAAAGCCTATAGCACTTAGCTTTAATAAGAGCTAGTTTATATACTAACTTACTAATACCTTTAGCCTATAAGTTAACTACTTTATATAAATAGGTTAGTAAGCTATATTAATAACTAGTAATCCTTTTCTTAAGTAATATAGAGCTTTATATAGCGTTATATACTGTAGTTAGTATCTTTAGGTCCTAAAAGCCCTAGCTGCTTAGGCGTAAGTTAGATAGTATTAGCGTCTTTAGCTTAAAATCTAGGTAGGAAATAACTACTTTTAGGTTAAAAGGGATAAAGCTAGCCTGTCTAAAGCTAGCTTATATGTTTTCTTTACCTATTAAAGTAAAAAAGGCTGCCTTAAAGGCAGGAAAGAAGTTATCCTTAGTAATATATATAATCTATATCTATATTATTTTCTTAATTTACTTACTGTATAACGCCTTTAGCAGACTAAAACAGCTAACATTAAGAGGCTAGAGCTTATATAATAAATAGGGAGGTATATAAAAAGTAATAATACTATGTTTCTTATAGTAATTATTAAACTTAGTAGACTTATAGCTGTTATAGCTATTAAGGATTAGAAGCTGCTTAATACCCTTTATATAAGACTTTATGCACTTTTTAAAATGCTGTAGCTAATTTAGGCTAATCTTGTTTGTAGTCTATCTATTTTCGCTAGGGTAGATACGCTATTAGGGTAGGAATTAGCTATTAGTATACTATAAGAGGAGGTAATATTTACCCTTAATAATAACGTATAGAGGCAGCGCCTAGCTATCTGTATATACGCCCTAAATAATAGAAACTTATTTGTAATTACTAGGCTGCTTTATATAAGGCCTTCTATAGTAATTAGAGGTTATAATAACCTTTATATGTAATAGTATTCCTATTAAGAAGCCTATCTTATTAAAATTATAGATATTATTATTACAGATTCTATACTTTATAATTATGTTTTATATAAGGGTAAACTAGGCCTACATAATTATAGAATCCTTAGCTAATACCCTCTAATAGTTAATTCTATATTAAAAATGCGTCTTTAGTTATAGTTAGCGTTATATAAAGTTCTCTGCCTATTAGGGTCTAATATACGTTGCATTATATTTATTAAGGAGGTAATTAGCTATATCTTATACGTTATTAAGTCGCAGGGGAAATCCTTAATTAATAAGGTTAATAACTTGTTTAAGAATTACTATTTCTTCTAGCTTAGTTATCTTTATTAATTTTAATTACGTTTCTTATTATAGTAGTTATCTAACGCGTTAGTCCTAAAGTGTTATTCTTAGGATATTATAGATAGTAGCTGCTTTTTATACAGAAAGATTTAGGTCTTTATTAATAGCTTAAAGTGTAAGTATAATATAGCTTTCTTTTAAGGAGGATTCTATAGTTATACATAGAGGAAACTTAGTGTAAAGAGGAAATATATAGAAGTAAAGAGGAGTAGCTAACTTACTATAATAGCTAACTTACTATATATATATGTTAATATTAAGTATAAAGACTTTAACGTTAGCTAAGAGGATAACATTATATCTAAGTGTGTAGCTAAGGTAATAGGTTCCCTAGACCTAGTGCCTTAATAATAGGATAGGTAACTACTAGAGGGTTGCTAGGTGCTATATAACGTAGGAGACTACTAACTAAGCCTTAGGATAAGGCTTTAGAGGAGGGGGGATTATATTAGGGCTGTTAGCAGTGTAACTTATATAGAGGGATAGAATAGATGACTATAGGTAATAGATAGGTTAGATTATTAGGGGTGCCTAATAATTAGATATATTAGGTTATTAGGGGTAAGCACTAGAGGAGCACTAGCAGCTAACCTTTAGCTTAATAACGTAATTAGGGCGTTATTATAGGACTATTAGAGGACTATTATTAGTAGGAGTAATAGGATAGGATAGAAGAGGACTGCTACTACCTACCTAGTAGGTAGGAGTAGGTTAAAATAACATAACTAACTAACCTCTACCTTACTGTTAGTAACTCTACTACTTTATATAATCCTAGCCTATAATATCTTATTAAGTCTAATCTTATTAACTCCTTATCTTACTTAGTTATACCTACACTTAACCTAAATAACCTCTTTAAACTAGGTATCTCTCTTAATTATAACCCCTTAGAGGTTATAAGACAGTTTATAACAGCTTAGATAAGCTTTATTATTAAGCAGTATAGAGGAAACTCTCTATATAACATTATTACTATTAATAGCAAAATAGATAATTATATAGTAATTAATATTACTAGCGTTAAATTAGTAATCTTACTTCTTAATAGCCTAGTAGCTAATATAGTCCTAATTATTAAAGTAAGGTAGGCCCTATAGTAGTAGCTCTACTTTTTGTTTATAGGATAGCTTAAAAGCAGAATAATATATCTAAAACTATATTAATAAAGAAGCACTTAGGCTAGCTGTAGGCAGTAATCTACGCTATTTATTAGGTGTAGTACAATTAAGGCTAGAAAGTAGAGATTTTACTAGAAGCTTTAAGGTGTTAGTTAGAAACTTAATATACTAGTTATACTTAATATATATTACTAGAACCTTAGGAAATAAAACATATTTACATAATATATAGCTTAGAAGGGTATAACCTTCTCTATATATACTACTTATAAAAGCTAAAGTCTCCTGCTTATATAGTTGTATAGGACTTTAAGGCCTAGGAACTACTAGAGCTTCTAGCCTCCTTTAAGGTAATATTTTGTTTAGAGGGCGCTTAGCTCCTTAATTACTATATGCTTATAGGCCTTTAGAAAAGCTACTTTATAATTATTAATATAGAAGAAGAATATAATCTAGCCTTTCTGCTAGTAGTAATCTATACTTATAATACGTTAGAAGCCTTATATAATAAGCCCTACTTAAAAGTATTATTACTAAAAGAGAGGTAATTAGTATAACCTTTAGAGGGCTTTCTAAAAGTTTATAATAATACCTTTCTTATAGTAACCTAATAGTAACTCTATATACACCTTCTTTACCCTTCTAGGCTATACATTATATAAACATGTTTTATTTTCTAAGTGTCTAGTAATATATATTAAGTAGAACTATTACATTAAGTTTTAAACTAATAGTATCCTTAGAGCTTTTAGTAAAATCTCTACTTCTATTCCTTAATTATACTATATATACTACATAGCATAGATTACTACCTACAGCTAGCCTAAGCGCTTTATTTTAGTAATAGTTAATCTATTCTCCCTCTGCTAGGCTATTCTGCTAATAAAGAAGTAGAGCCTCTACTATAAGGCCTACCTTACCCTAATAATAAGGCCTATATTAGCTACTAGGCTGTTAAGAAGTAAGATTACTAATCTAACGCTAGTAATATTAATTACTATATAATTATCTATTCTGCTATTAATAGTAATAATGTTATATAGAGAGTTCCCTCTATACTGCTTAATAATAAAGCTTATCTAAGCTGTTATAAACTGTATTATAACCTCTAAGGGGTTTAAAGCTACTTTTACAGAAGTCTAATTAGCTACTAGAGCCCTACATAAGTAGAGCCCTAGGCCCTACATGCATAATAGGGCTCTAACAACAGTGCACTCTACCTACGTATTATGTTTTCCTTTATAATAAAATCCTATATTATGTTAGGCAAAAACAAGCTAACCTTCTAATGTTTAATAATAGGGTTGCTTTCTTCCTACTAAGGAAGAATAGTAGGAGGTTTTTCTCCCTAGTATAGATTAATAAGTACTATATATATAGAATTAGTATAAAGGAATACCTTACTTATTTCTACTTAGATAGTAAATAATATAAGACTCCTCTTACTAAAAAAACCTCTAACAGGTTATAATTAAGAGGGGTATTAATATTAAAAAGGTTACTTAAGTTAAGTGTAGGTATAACTAAGTAGGATAAGGACTTAATAAGATTAGACTTAATAAGATTAGACTTAATAAGATTAAACTTAATAAGATTAAAAAGGAGGATTTAATTTAGTTACTTTAGTTTTAAGATAATTTATCTAAATTTATTACAGGCTTTACTATAGATAATAAGCATAAGTAGAGCCTATATATAGAATAACCTTTTGCTAACTACAGCCTACCTAGTAGGCTGCTAGTTATCCCCTAGAGAGCAGCTAGAGTGTAGATTCTTCTATCTCCCCTCTTTAGTATAGATATATTAAAAAGGTGTAGTAAAGTAGGATAGCTAGAGCAGTAAGGTAACTAGGAATAATTACTACAACCTACTAAAGCTAATATAAGATACCTCTTAATTAGCGTAAGTAAACTATCTTAATTAGGGCTGTAAAGGCTCTAATTAGGACTTACTTCTATAACTAATTAAGAGAGAAACTTCTATATGTCTTATGTAACTACAGTTAAAGGTAAATTATAATAAAAGGCTTTAGGTTAATCTAAAGGATCTATCTCTAAATTAAAGGAAAAGAATTAGTTATATGTTTATTATCTTCCTAATTAGAAGTAAGCAGCTAAGGTCTAATATCTATCTCTAATTAAGACTTTTAGTTATGTAATTAGGAACTAAAGAAATCTAGCACTAATAGGCACCCTATTATAATTATCCCCTAGTTTCTTATCTTCTTACTAAAGGGAAGAAACTACCTAAAACGCCTAATTAGTGCTAAAGAAAGAAATATCTAGTATACAGTCTACTATAATTAAGCCTTACTCTTCTTAGATCCCTTAGTAGTCTTACTAGTCTTACCTATCTTATTTACCTTAGCTATCCTTATAGCATACTTTTATTACTATATATCTATAGTATTATTATAAGCCTATCTACTCTAATCCTAACCTCTACTTAGCAGAAGCTAAGGTATATAAGGAGGAGTTAAGAATGCAGCCTTATTAATTAGATTATTATATTAGTTAACCTAATCCTCCTTAGAATATTTATTAATCTATAAGCTTCTTAGGTTAGTATGTTGCTTAAGAAGCTTCTTATACTAGAGAGCGTAGGACTAGTAATTACTTTTATTATTAAGCTACTAGTTAAGTTTAGTCTAAGAAAGCATAACTTAGACCTTCTCCTAATAAGGCTAGATATTAGCAGGCAGTAGGGAATACTTAAATTAGGATAGAGGTCCCTCTATATCTATATTATCTATTTCCTTATTATTTATATCTATATTATTAAGATCTATAGAGTCTCCCTTAGATAAATCCTCTATTATTATGTTTAAAAGAGACTTAGTAAGTCTTATTTATAAGATACTAGTAATAGCTAGAGGAAGGGCGCTTAGAGTTTATTTATAATTATAGAACTATTAGTTAATTAGGGAAAGTTAGTAGCTTAAGGGAATAAGAAGGGTATTAATTAGAACTGTTATAGCTAGAGTTATAGGAGGCTAAGACTAGTAATCTACGCTCTTAGTAGTAAGCAGAAAGAGGGTACCTTATGCTATTAATTAAGTAATACATTAGGATCTAAGTTTAAGTAGTGTTAATAGTAGCTTTACTAGAGTAATTAGTAGAGGTAGTAATAGAAGCTTAGCCTTTAAAGGAGTCTAAGGTTTAATCTTACTAACCCTTCTACGCTTAGAGCTAGTTACTATAAGATCTAAGCCTAAGTTATTACTAGAAGAGGCCTTAGAGGTAGATTACTATTAGCGTTTCTTATAGAACTATTCTTAGGTTTCTTTAAAAGATAGGTAGAAGATATCTCTTATAGCATTATAAAGGTAAGATCCTTTATACTAAAACTTATAGCTAATCTAGTAGATCTAGGTAGTATATAACTTATTATTAAAGGTTTATTTAGAAGTAAAAAGAGTATCTCTCTAGATTAGGCTCTTAGTTAGGTATATAAGACTGTATTAGACAGCTATTTAAAACTACTTAAGAATATAGAGACTGCACTCCTAGCTACTAGGCTGCTAGACTAAGTAAATAACGTAGGTAGATATATTAATTAGGTTCTTAATGTAGAATAGAGTATTAATATTATAGTAAAAGGTCTTTAACGCTAGGATGTTATTAATAAAGAGAGCTTCTAATTAGCTGCTAGACTAGAGAGGATTATACTAGTACACTATACTATCTCTCTAATTAATAATTATACCTATAAAGTGTCTAAGGTTATTAGTAAAAAGAGGAAAAAGAATAAGATATACTAAAGTCCTAATTACATAAAGGGTTTTATAAGCCTAGGGAAGAAGGATAGAATTAGTGTTTTAACTAATGTTACTTTACTAGCTAATTAGGATAACTATAATATTACAAACTAAGGAAAGATTACAGACTATAATTTAGAGGGTAGCTTTAATTTTATCTTTTATAATTTAGTCTTTTTAAAGTAAGTATCCTTATAGGTTATAATAGTTAAAGAGGATACCTTATGCCTTCTTATAGGTCTAGCCTTTCTATAGATAATTACTATTAATATGTTTAAAAGCCTTAGGTTACTGCTAAAAGAAGGTATTAGCGTCTTCTTACTAAAGCTAGTTAGGAAAACAGAGGTTAATCTTAGTAGGAATTATATAGTTAAAGTTTGTTTAGTAGGTAATCTCTCTATAGTAAGGCTAGGTTTGTTAGGAGAATTAGGAGTTTACATAAGGGTTAAGGAACTAGGATTTATAGGTAGTAGTAACTTATCTAGTAGGTATAAGGAGGTAATTAATAATTTAGTTATTAGCCTAGTTACTATATTAGTACTTAAGGGTTAAGTTATAGTCTTAGTATATAAAGGAGTTTTATATCTTTATAGCAGAAAGGGTAGGGCTTAGGATAAGGGGGGAAGAGGAGGGAGTAGGAGTTAATATTATAAAGGTTAATTAGGAAGTTACATAAGGGGGAAATTATATATCTAGAAAGAAGAAGTATATCTAAAGAAAGGGAAGTGTATATATATATATATAAAAGTAGTATGCTAGACTGCTATTAAAATTGTTCATAGGTTGTTATTAGTAAAGAAGAAAAAAAAGGTTAGAAGGGTAGGAAAAAGATAAAAGTTTTATACTGCCTAGGATAAGGGATTTATTTAAAGAAGGGTAGGAGTAATCCTTAAGGTAATTAGAAGGCGTAGAAGTAGTAAATTACTTCTTTTGTTCTTTTAGCTAAAGTTAAAGTAAGGTTATTATAAATTATACTTTTTGTTAAGCAGCCTTAATTATAATGCTTCTACTATAGCACCTTCCTTCTTTTAGTAACTTAAAGAGTATAAAAGGGGACCTATTTTCCTTAATCCTCCTCTTTTAATCTTTCCCTCCTTTATACTTTTTTATCTATTTAGACCTAAACAAACTAAATAACCTTTACCTTCCTTAAACTAAAGTAAACCTAATCTTAATTACTATAAATACTCCTAATAAGATTAACTAGTATTATATACACTAAGACACTAGTTATAAAATTAAGCTGTAGTAGTTCTCCTTAATGCTACCTATAAAGATAGAGGTAATAAGTCTTTAGGGTTATAAACTCTAAAAGGTTAATAACTACTATTTAAATATATATCTTTCTTATCTAATCTAGTTATTAGAAAATGCTAATTAATATTTCTAGCTAGATCCTTAAAGTAACTACGTAGGCTAGTCTCCCTTCTCTAGCTAGCTTTCTGTACTTAGAGCTTAAGATCCTTAATCCTTATAAAGTAAATAAGAAAATGTAATAGCTTAGTACCTATGTAACGTAGTAGTATACGTCTAGTAGCGTCTGTACGCTCTATACACAGACAGTTAGTTTAATTCTAACTATAGGAAGCTACTTTTGTAGAAGTCTAACTAGCTACTAGAGCCCTATAAAAGTAGAGCCTTAGGCCCTATATATATAATAGAGCTCTAATAATAGTGCACTACACCTACGTATTATATTTTCCCTTTATAATAATCCTATATTATATTAGGTAAAAATAAGCTAACCTTCTAATATTTAATAAGATAAAGTAGTTTTCCTCCTATATAAATTATAGGAGGTTTTTCTCTCTACCTATATAGATTAATAAGTACTATATATATAGAATAGTGTAAGGGAATACCTTACTAGTTCCTACCTAGATAGTGAATAATATAAGACTCCTATTACTATAACAGCTTAGCAGCTTATTTTAGTTAAACGTTCTAAATTAAACTATTATCTATAGGATCCTAAGTAACTATAAGCTAAGTAATAACTCTTCTTAGTTTACCTATTATATATTTATTAATAATAATGTTACTAGTTATTTTAGTCTCTTTACTTAGTATCTTACTTCCTAGACTCCTATAGTTAATTCTTTACTAATTTAAGCCTATAGTATTTAGAATAGGGTTACTTATAATTATTATGCTTATAACTTCTAGAAACACTATAGTAGTAGATTAAAGAAAGTAAGAAGTATAACTCCTTACTTTAAGTGTATTTCCCTTCTTAGTAAGTTTTATAATTAATATACTAACTATATATACTCTAAGAAAGAGTGTAACTTTAAATTATCCTCTAAACATTAGGAAAACAGCAGCAATTTAGGTGTTAATCCTAATAAGATAGGCTCTCTGCAGTATAAGTAAAAGATAAACAGAGATAAAGTTCTATTATTAATTCCTTAGATTATTAAGATTAAATTCCTAGAGTACTACATACTTAGTAACTATATTAAAGAGGCTTATAAGCAGAAGGCTAGTATATACTGTAACTAGTGTGCTAAGGCTTCTTATATCTTAGATAATAACAAATAGGTAGTATTTAAGACTGTTTAAGAATATAACTTATTAGATTAGGAGCTTAAGATTATAATATTAGAGGAGGACTAAATTATAGTAAGAGCTTTTTAGGATTATAATTAAGGGATAGAAACAATAGTAGTAATCTTTAGAGTTAGGTAATAGGTTAAGGTAATTACAGTCTTTAAGTTAATTAAAAAAAGATAGTTCTTCTTATATATTATCCCCTTATATCTTTTACTAGATAAAACAAAAGGGATAATTATAGTAAAAGAAGAACTAAATAAATAAGAAATACATCCTTATTATAAACATAAGGAAATAAAGTAAGAATTAGTTATATAAAGCAAACTATATAGAAATTAAGAGATAAGGAAAAACAAAAGGATTAGAAAGGCGTAGTATACTATTATAAGGATGCTACTTATAACTAAGTCACCCTATAGATTAGATTGTTAGGTTTATCTCTAGAGTTAAGGTTAGAAGCGTTAGTTAAATTATTAGAAATAGAGTCCTAATCTAGTAGTAAGTTATTATTTAGGAGTAAATCTATTAGATTAGTAGTAATCTTAAAGTAGAGATTAGATTTATTAGGGGAAATAAAAAGGCTTTTAGGACTCTTTATAAACTTCTTAAGTTAATTACTAGTATAAGTAGCTCTACTAATAAGATTGCTAGAGAGAGTTTTAAGTTAGAATAAAGTGCTAAATAGGCTAATTAAGTAAATTTAGAAGGGTCTGTTTTAGTAGTAGTTAAGCTTCCTAGTAGTAAATATATTAATTCTTTACTAAACATTAAAAATAAGAACTAGATTACCTATTTATAGTTAATCCTTATAGAGAGCATTTAAATAGGTAGTATTAAACTAATTATAGGTTTACGTTTAGTATTAAGTAACTATATCTACAGCCTGCTATTAGTCTTTATCTAGTTATAAAAAGGCTTAGAGTTAGATCTAGGTCTTTTAGTCCTAAGTTATTAGTATGTCCTAGTTAAGAACTCTCTAAGTTACTATATAGTTCTTAATTAGAGTAATAGCATGTTATCTATAAATAAGGTAGAAAGGTGTGTAGCCTATAGACGTATAGATAGTAGTATAATTAGTAAAGAGAGTAGTTATAAGTATAGGTTAAATATCTTTAGCGCCTTAGTTAGACTAGATATAAAGAGTGTAGGTAATTAGTTAATAGCCTTTTTTAAGAAGTCTATTTACATAGGGATTATATATAGAGGTTACCTTACGTTAGGAGGTATAATGTTAATTTAGTAGTGTAATAACGCCTATATTCTTATATCCCCTATTAATAATTAGAGTGCTATAGATACTATATTAATAGATAATATCTTCCTAGATAAACATAGCTATAGTTTTTAAAGTAGCTTAATATATAATGCAGGCTTTAGGGTAACTAGTAAACTTATAATAGGCCTTAATAACTTTCTATTTACTAATATATTAAACGTTAAGTAATACTTATGTAAATAGTTATAAGATTAGGATATTAGAGGTATACAGATTGTTAAATTACCTTAATTACGCTTTTTAATAGGCCTTACATATTAAGATTAGTTTATAGATCTAGGTATATATACTTAGCTAGTAGAACTATTCTATAAGATAAAAATAAGTTACCTCTTATCCCTTATACCTAGATTTATTATATACTTTATTAATAAGTTTGTTATAATAGCGCTTATTATTAATAACTTAGGAGGGCTATGGTTAAGTAGTTATTCCTTATTTAAAAAGGAGTCTATTATAGATAACAAACTATATAGTAACTTATCTAAATTAGTAGTAGTAAGAGCGTAAGATTCCTAGTAGCTGTTTAAGCGTAAGGAGGAAATATATAATCTGCTTTAACTATAGTAACTAATTCTTAGTAGGTAAGAGGAGATTAGCTAGAATATTAATTTAGCTAGGCTGATTAGTAGAGTCGTCTAGGTAGGTATAGGTAGTAAGAAAGAAATTATTAGCTATATATATTTAAAGGACCTTAGCGTTAATAAAATCCTTAATATCCTCTTCTATATCTGCCTTATGTAGATTAAAAGGTTTAGGAGGCTTATATAAAAGCCTATTAGTAGTAGTGTTCTTCTTCCTATTAATATACTTAATCTTAAAATTAAAAAGTCTAATCTAAGTAAGCTAGTATGTTATTATTACAGAAGGTAAGTTATCTATAGCTTTATTAATCTAGGTAACTAAGACCCTTATGTTAGTCTTAAGGAGGAAGTTAACGCTAAAAAGGTAGTTATAAAGTTATTTAAGACTTATAAGGATGCTTCTTATTTCTAACTTACCTAAATTATAGTTAAGTTTTATACTATGCTAAATACTACTCTTAAATTAAGTAATAGTCTATAGATTATTAAGGATCTAGCTAAGTGTATATCTCTAACCTCTAATACTTATATCTATAGTAAGAATAATCTAGCTAGCATTAGGACTATAGTTAATTAGAATAAGTATAGGCGTAGAGGTAAGTGCCTACTTAAGAGTGTCTATAGCTGTAATCTAAGGAGGACCCTAGGAGAAAGGCTAATTCTTACCTAAGAGAGAGTATAATAGTAAGGCCTTCTTTAAGAAGTGTTTAACCTAAACTTTATAAAAGGTAATAATCCTAAGAAATAATTAGATATTTAGAACATTTTTATACTTTTCCTACTTAAGAATCTTAAGGATCTTTACCTAATTAGGCTTCCTACCTTTAGTGCTATAAATATAACCTATAATTACAGTAGAAGTGTAATACTATTAAGATTTAGCCCCTAAAACTATACAGCTAGCTAATTTAATATTAAATAGGACTTAATTAATATTATGTAAATACTTATAGATAAATTATTAGATACTAAGGTAGTTAGGAAGCTTCTTATTATTATACTAGGATTAAGGACCTTTAATAGCTATATTATTAATAAAGGTGTTATAGTATTCTAGAATTAGATTATAAAGAATCCTTATTATAATCTAATAAAACTAGGTAACTAAGTTTATACCTCCTATAGAAAGTATATAGTACTAATAGAGGCTAAGAGGGGTTAAAAAGGTTATTAGATTATAGCTCTTCTTATTAAAGGAGACCTAATTATAACTAGAGAAGAAATCTAGAAGAGAAATAAGCTAGTTAGTTATAAATTCTTCTAAAAAGGTATCTACATTAGGTAGTTACTAGGTATCTTAAAGGGTAACACTATTAACTTAAGTTACTAAATTAATTAGTTAGAGGCTACTATCCTTTTTTATAACTAAGAACTATAGATTCTAGTAAGTAGTATAACTCTCCTTAATAATACCTTATTAGATACGTTATCTAATTATATTAAAGACCTATAGAAGGAGGGCCTTTAGAATTAAAATACTCTTAGCCTGCTACGCCTTATATAGAATTATCTTAATAACCTATAGGGGCGTAATTATTATATTAAGCTGTCTATATTTAGTAAAGTCTTAGGCTAGAGCTTTTTCCTAATTAAGAAGAATCTACTTAAGGAGGTCTTTCTCTTATAGAAGTAAGTAGTCTAAATCCTTAAGAATGCTATTAAGTTAGTTATATATTAGTCTTAATTAGGGTTTAATATCTAAGAACTTAGGTGTAATTAGGTTAGAATAAGGCCCTAATTAGTCCTAAAGCTTATCTTTAATGTTATTAACCTTCTTAAGCTTCTAGAGAGGGTCCCTATCTAGGCTTAATCTATTAGATAGTATGTTATCTACTAGGTGTATTTTCTTATTCTTAGTCTTATATATTATTTTCTAATCTAACGTCTAGATATAGTAAGTAATAGCCTAGTTAGTTATTTTAAACTACTAGATTACTTTCTTATAGTGCTTTACAATCTAGTAGGTTATAGTATGTTCTTCTTATTAGGTAACTAGCTTCATAGCTAAATTAGAGGAAGTATTATTAGTAGTAGTAAGGTTATATTAATACTTCTAAGTATCTCCTTAAGTAATTACTATAATTCTTTAGATCTAGGCTATATATAAGCTAATTATATTCTTTACTATAACTATTATAATATTATCTACTTAGTCCTAATTAAAAATAGTAGCTACTTACTTATTATTATCTAAGTTAAGGTTTAGGTAAAAGTTATTAGTACTAGCAGCATTCCTAGTGTTACTACTAGTCCTTAGTTTCCTAAATTAAAAACCTCCTAGAGGTACTAATCTAGTTGCAGTAAGATATCTATAACCTCTAAAGAGTTATTAGTCCTAATTACTCTAATAGGAACTCTAATCTAGGTATCTTTAGCGTGTATAAAAGTAGTAATTAGGTTATTACTATATCTAAATAAAAGCTTAGTGTCTTAGAAAAAAGGAAGTCTAAGGAGAAGTTAATTAGAGGTCTTATACTTATCCTTAATAAAGAAAGACATTATAGCAATAGGAGTCTTATATTATTCACTATCTAGGTAGGAACTAGTAAGGTATTCCCTTACACTATTCTATATATATAGTACTTATTAATCTATATAGGTAGAGAGAAAAACCTCCTATAATTTATATAGGAGGAAAACTACTCTATCTTATTAAACATTAGAAGGTTAGCTTATTTTTACCTAATATAATATAGGATTATTATAAAGGGAAAACATAATACGTAGGTGTAGTGCACTGTTATTAGAGCCCTATTATGTATGTAAGGCCTAGGGCTCTACTTTTGTAGGGCTCTAGTAGCTAATTAGACTTCTATAAAAGTAGCTTCTTATAGTTAGAATTAAACTAACTATCTGTATGTAGAGCGTATAGACGCTGCTAGATGTATACTACTACGTTATATAGGAAAGAAAGACGTTATAACTTTATATTTATTAATTTAGATATTAGTAAGGTAGAATCTATTAAAGAGTATAGGATTATTATTCTTAAAGGTCCTTATCTTAAGCTAGGTGTAAGTATATAGAATCCCTACTAACTTAGCGTACTGTTTTAAGAGGATGTTAACCTAGGTACTAGTGTTAAGGATTATAGAGATAGTAGAGCCCTTATTACTCTAATTAACACTTAATATCTAGACTTTAAGCTAGAGATAAGCGTTTAAAATAATAGAGGCTAGAATCCTAGCAGTAGGCTTAAACCCTTTAATATATCTAATTATTATAGAGGGTAAGGCTTTAGAAACTATACTACAGTTATAGTTATTAATTAGCTTCTTAATATAGGCTTTTTACTAACTTATCTTAGTAATATTAACTAAAGACTTTAGCACCTTAATTAGGACTCTATTAGTATTAGTATAGCCCTAATTACAAAGCATAGCCTCTATTATAGTATTAAACTCTAGCTAGATCTTCCTTAAGATCCTAATAGGAAGAGATACTAAGGCGTCTAGTTTCTTCTTAGTAAGCCTTTAGGCCTCTTACTGTAGATTAAGCTCCCTAGGCTAGTTAGCAGTTATAATCTTAGTTACGTTAAGTAGTATCTTAAGCTGCTAATTAGGGAACTCCTTAGGAGATATACTCTTTATATTATCTAATAGCTAGGGTTATTAAAGGATTATTTTCTTTAGGGTAGTTAGTAAAGGCAGTAAAGGTGTCTAATTAGTGTCTCCCTTAGAGTTATTAGAGTTAATTTCTATAATATGCTAGTTTTTATCTATAAATGTAACTATTCTTAGTTTAATTAGAGGTAGTAAGGTAGGCTTCTTTACGCTATAAGTTATTTTAGCGTAGGAATTAGTAACTAGTAGTAAGTTCTTTTAGGGTTAACCTCTTATAATAGTATAGACGTTAGTATAATCTTAGTTAGCTAGATCTAAGTGCACTATATATATATATTAGACTAAGGCTAAAGGAGTTAAGGAAGGTAAGGAAGAGGAAGATTACTAGGAGAGGCTAAGCTACTAATTAAGGATCTCTTAGATAAGTTACTTATAGTTATTATTAAAGGATATATTTATAATATAGGTAAGGAGGATAACTCTATTAGCTATACTATATAATTAACCCTTATTAATAACTATAAATAGTATTTTATTAAGAGGATTCTAACTATTATGTTTTCTATAGAACTAGCTTCCTCTAATTAGGATAATAAGGTAAGCGTTCTTATCTAAGGTATACTAATTACAGTCTTAGATAATATAGTAGGAGTTAGAGTAGTAGTACTAACACTAGTCTCTAAGGCTTATAACCTAGGGTTAATTAGGTATTATTATATTAACTTTAAAGATCCTAGCTAAACTTTATAGTTAAATAGTATTCTAGTAGATCTTTAACTTACTTATCCCTTAAGCTAAGTCCTAATTAGTTATATTAGGAGCTAGCAGGTTAATCTAGATGTTAACTACAGGTTACTAAGGTTATTAGCAGTTTAAGTATTAGTAACTAGGGTTGCTTCTAGGTTACTAGGTAGTTAGCTAAGAAGGTAGGTTATCTACAGCCTAATTAGTAGTAAAAAGAGAGGTATATTCCTTCTTATATATAATAGTATTAAGAAGCCTAGCTTTAAAGACAGCATACTTAGTTAATTAGATAAACACCTTAAGAGTTATACTAACCTTATTAGCAGCCTTTTAGATAGTGTCTTTATAGAACTACTTATAGATTATCTTAATTAGGCTCTTATTAGAGATAGTATATAGGTCCTATCTCTTAGCTTAGGCTATAACGTTATTAATTTTAGTAAAAAGCGCCTAGGTAGAACTTAGATTAGAGGTAGAGATAGGAGATCCTTTAGTAACCTTTTTAATCTACTCTTCCTTATTAAAGAATTAGTTAGCGTCTTACTAACTATACTCTTTTATAAGAAAGACTTAGCTCTTAGACTAAGGTAGGTATCTAATTACATTCTTAACTAAAGTTTAATAATTACTACCTATAGTGTAGGTAGTAAGCTTACCTCTAAATTAGTCTAAAACTCTTAAGATCTTATATTAGTCCTTAAACTTCTTTAGGAACTTTATAATATTATCTCCCTTAAAGGTTATAGCTCTATCTTATTTAGGAAAGGGGATCTTATAGAAGTTTAGGTTTTCTACTAGGTTAGTTAAAGTAACTATAGGGGCTAGGCTTTAAGGAGTCTAAGCCTAGATGTATGTAGTAATTACCTTAAGGAGAATATTAATTAAGGTGTTAGTAGCTAGAATAGGACTAAAAGCTTATAGAGAGTTAACTAAGTCCTTTAAACTAGATGCTTATCCTATCTAATTAAAAGAAGTTAGTCTACCTTTATTATTAGAGGATTTAGTTAGAATAGGCTTTTAGAATATAGTAAAAGTAGGGCTAGTAGGTTATCTGTTAATTAGGATAGTAGGAGCTAGAGGCTAAAAAAGGTCTCCCTATAGAAGAGAAGTATAGTTATTACTTATTTTAGTAATTAGATATTAGTTATTAAAGTTATTAAGAATTCTAATAATAGTATGTTAGTTAAAGCTCTTTAGGTAAAGCCTTATAAATGCAGAAGTAGCTCTTACTAATAGCTAAAGTAAAGTTATAGTAGTAATTAGAGTTACCTTTATAATTAGAACTAGTCCTTACTTTATAAATATTAATAGTCCTAGCTAGAAGTGCTTATAGACCTACTCTAATATTAGCTAGAACTATTAGATCTATTAGTAAAGACTTATTATTACTTAATCTATAAATATCCTTAACCTAATAACCCTATAAGTTCTAATTAGACTAGTGTTAGGCCTCTAAATAGAGTAGCCTAGTAGAGGATAATCTACTTATATAATTAAATGTATCCTTCTAAAGACTCTTAAGTCTTCTATAATAACTTAGTTTTTATATTTATAACCTATAGTGTTAAATATTAGTAATTTTAATGCTTATTGCTTATCTTATTAATTAACTTATAGTTATTTCTGCCTAATCTAGTAGGCTTATTACTTACTTCTTTTAATCTGCTGTTATCTTAGTAGTATTTAAGGTCTACTATATTCTCTTATCTTTTTAACTAAATTTATTACTTATCTTATTATTACCTTTTTGCTTAGTTACTGTATTACTATATAATTAGGCTTCTGCTGCTTTCTTTTAGCCCTAATTAGTTATCTCTTATCTTTAATTACTTTTTGTCTATTACTTTTTTAGATTCTAGAAGGGGAGACTATTAAAAAGGTGTAGTAAAGTAGGATAGCTAGAGCAGTAAGGTAACTAGGAATAATCACTATAACCTACTAAAGCTAACGTAAGATACCTCTTAATTAGTGTAAGTAAACTATCTTAATTAGAGCTGTAAAGGCTCTAATTAGGACTTACTCCTATAACTAATTAAGAGAGAAACTCCTATATGTCTTATATAACTATAGTTAAAGGTAAATTATAATAAAAGGCTTTAGGTTAATCTAAAAGATCTATCTCTAAATTAAAGGAAAAGAATTAGTTATATGTTTGTTATCTTCCTAATTAGAAGTAAGCAGCTAAGGTCTAATATCTATCTCTAATTAAGACTCTTAGTTACGTAATTAGGAACTAAAGAAATCTAGCACTAATAGGCACCCTATTATAATATTTAATTAAGACACCCCTATTATTAACTAATAATAGCCCTACCCCTTATATATCTACACGTAACTAAACCCTAGCGTCCCTTTAGTGCCTTACTAATCTACTACACACCTATACTATAAACACCTTAACTAACTAAGAGGTCTTAAAGGCCTAGATTACTATAGTAGTAAATACTATAGTAGGTCCCCTTTAATAAAGGATTATTAAGCTTACTAACAAACTATTAAAGTAGATTAAGACTACACCTATACAGCAATAGGAGTCTTATATTATTCACTATCTAGGTAGGAACTAGTAAGGTATTCCCTTACACTATTCTATATATACAGTACTTATTAATCTATATAGGTAGAGAGAAAAACCTCTTATAATTTATATAGGAGGAAAACTACTCTATCTTATTAAATATTAGAAGGTTAGCTTGTTTTTACCTAACATAATATAGGATTATTATAAAGGGAAAACATAATACATAGGTATAGTGCACTGTTGTTAGAGCCCTATTATGTATATAGGGCTTAGGGCTTTACTTTTGTAGGGCTTTAGTAGCTAATTAGACTTCTGTAAAAGTAGCTTCCTATAGTTAGAATTAAACTAACTGTCTGCATATAGAGCATACAGACGCTACTAGACGTATACTACTACGTTATATAGGTAAGACTACACCTATAACTAAAAATATAACCTTAAGCTATACTACTAGTAGGCCTCTAGTAGTCCCCTATAAGACTATCTAATATAAACCCCTACCTAATCTATTAAAGTTCTTAAGTAAGAGAAGTAAATATACTAGCTAGGCCTAGTAGATAAGAGATAAAATTATTATAGACTAGTAATTCTATTAATCTAAAAGAGAAGTTTAATACTTAATTAACTCCTACTTAAAAACTAGTCCCTAGTAGGTAGTTACTACCTTCTACACCCTAAGAGGGAATAATAGTATATATAACCCTAAAGACTTTATAGTATATCTTAACTAAATGTATAAAGACTTAAATACTTAGTCTTATACTACTATATTACTATACACCCTCTACTAAAAAGAAAATTAGTCTCTCTTTAACTTCCTACTAAAGTAGGAAAGAGTCCTAGCTAAAGCTAATAGAGGCAGCTAGGTAGATAATATAAAGATTACCCTCCCTAAAGAAGCTTTAAAGCCTAGTCTATAGAGGAGCTTAGTAGTAGTTAACTTACTAGTAAACTATAGTAGTTAGCTTATAAGAGTCTAGACTATATTAAAGAAGCTAAACTATATAAACTCCTATAGGCTAAAACACTTAGTAACTACCTAAATTAACTATAATAGAGACGTCTAGATAATAAGCATTATTAAGGCCTATAAGGTTAAAGCCCTAAAGGACTATAGCTTCTTTAGTAAAGAGGAAATATAATATTACTACTATTACTATAAAAGGGGCTACCTAAAGTAGGATTACCTAAAGCGCACTAAGGCTAAAACCCTCTAAGTATCTAAGGCTATAAAGACTATAGTACTACCCTAATAGCTAGCACCTACTTACTCTAATAAAGAGGTTAACTAATTAACTAAAAATATAGACTTAGAAAAAGAGTAGCTTAGGTGTAAAGTTAGGTACTTAAGCCTACTAGGGAGGAATAAGAGGGGTAGAAGGTGTTTAAGAAGAAGGGCTATATAAAGAGCTTATTAGCTTTAATTATAGTATAAGTTAATAAAGGATATATTATAAAAGCCCTATTAGATATTAAGTGTAATACCTACACTATAGTAAATTATACTTTTACTTATTCTCTTTACTTACTGCTTATAGACTATACTAGGTATACACTTAGTGCTTTTACTAATTAGTAATAGGAGTCTTACATTATTTACTATCTAGGTAGGAACTAGTAAGGTATTCCCTTACACTATTCTATATATATAGTACTTATTAATCTATATAGGTAGAGAGAAAAACCTCTTATAATTTATATAGGAGAAAAACTACTCTATCTTATTAAATATTAAAAGGTTAGCTTGTTTTTACCTAACATAATATAGGATTATTACAAAAGGAAAACATAATACATAGGTGTAGTGCACTATTATTAGAGCCCTATTAACTTAGAAAAAGAGTAGCTTAGGTGTAAAGTTAGGTACCTAAGCCTACTAGAGAGGAATAAGAGGGGTAGAAGGTGTTTAAGAAGAAGGGCTATATAAAAAGCTTATTAGCTTTAATTATAGTATAAGTTAATAAAGGATATATTATAAAAGCCCTATTAGATATTAAGTGTAATACCTACACTATAGTAAATTATACTTTTACTTATTCTCTTTACTTACTGCTTATAGACTATACTAGGTATACACTTAGTGCTTTTACTAATTAGTAATAGGAGTCTTACATTATTTACTATCTAGGTAGGAACTAGTAAGGTATTCCCTTACACTATTCTATATATATAGTACTTATTAATCTATATAGGTAGAGAGAAAAACCTCTTATAATTTATATAGGAGAAAGACTACTCTATCTTATTAAATATTAAAAGGTTAGCTTGTTTTTACCTAATATAATATAGGATTATTACAAAAGGAAAACATAATACGTAGGTGTAGTACACTGTTATTAGAGCCCTATTATGCATATAAGGCCTAGGGCTCTACTTTTATAGGGCTTTAGTAGCTAATTAGACTTCTATAAAAGTAGCTTCCTGTAGTTAGAATTAAACTAACTGTCTGTATGTAGAGCGTATAGACGCTACTAGATGTATACTACTGTGTTACATAGGAGGTGCTTTTACTAATAGAAATATAATAGTCTACACCTAAGGGGTAGCTACTCTCTAGCTAGAGGTTAGTAGTTATATATAGACTATATTATGTATATAAGGCCTAGGGCTCTACTTTTATAGGGCTTTAGTAGCTAATTAGACTTCTACAAAAGTAGCTTCCTGTAGTTAGAATTAAACTAACTGTCTGTATATAGAGCGTATAGATACTGCTAGATATATACTACTACATTATATAGGATTTTCTATATAGGTAGAGAGAAAAACCTTCTGTAATTTATATAGAAGGAAAACTACTCTATCTTATTAAATATTAGAAGGTTAGCTTATTTTTACCTAACATAATATAGGATTATTATAAAGGGAAAATATAATACGTAGGTGTAATACACTGTTATTAAAGCCCTATTATGTATATAGGGCCTAAGGCTCTACTTTTATAGGGCTTTAGTAGCTAATTAGACTTCTACAAAAGTAGCTTCCTATAGTTAGAATTAAACTAACTGTCTGTATATAGAGCGTATAGATGCTGCTAGATGTATACTACTACGTCACGCAGGAAGTGCTTTTACTAATAGAAGTGTAATAGTCTACACCTAAGGGGTAGCTACTCTCTAGCTAGAGGTTAGTAGTTATATATAGACTATCTATATATATATTATTAATAGTCTAGATAAGAATATATTCCTTAGAAAACTATAAATAGAAACTAACTATATAGTATATAATATAGGGATATAACTAGTCTACTATAGTATAGGATAAGTAAAGGCTTACCTTCCTACCTAAAAGGAGCTAGTATAACTATAAGAGATTTACTCTACTTAGTTCCTATTAGCTTTATTATTTATAGTAGTATACTAGTAAGTTCCCTAAGAGAAGCTACCCTCTAGGGGAGTAGCAGTATAGGTAATATCTATTAGCTTAAAAGATATTAAGATAGTATTAAGGCCTAAAAAGCCTATAAACCTTAATAAAAAAATACTAATAGACCTTTTAGAGGAATTCTACCTATTATTTAATTTAGTAAAGGTAAATCCCTTACTACCCTTTTAACTAGGCGTTACCTATAAGATTAACCTAAAAAAGAAGCTAGATAGTAAGGAGCTAGCGCTCCCTTAGGGACCTCTATATAATATATCTTATAAAGAGCTCCTTATCCTAAAGAAGACCTTAGAGAACCTCCTAGATAAAGGCTTTTTATACACTAGTAGCTTTACTGCTAAGGCGTTAGTGCTCTTTATAAAGAAGCTAGGGGGGGGACTTTACTTCTACGTTAATTACTATATACTTAACCTTATTATAAAGAAAGACTGCTATATACTACCCCTAATATTAAAGACTCTCTAGAAGGTAGCTGCTGCTAAGTAGTACACTAAGCTAGATATTATTACTGCATTCTATAAGATTTAGGTTATAAAGAGGTATAAAGGAAAGATAGCCTTCTATATAAAATACAGCCTGTTTAAGTAGCTAGTTACTCCTTTTAGCCTTACTAAAGCGTTAGTAACCTTCTAGTAGTATATAAATACTATCCTTTAGAAATACCTTAATAACTTTATTATAGTATACCTTAATAATATACTTATCTTTATAAGCAGCTCTAAGAAGAACTATATAGATAAGGTGCGCTAAGTGCTATACACCCTAGAAGCAGCTAGTCTTAACTTAAACCCTAATAAATATATATTTATAGTTACTACTATAAAATATATAGGCTTTATTATTAACGTAGAGTAAGGCTTATCCTATAACCTAGATAAGGTTAAAGCTATTATTAAGTAGTTAGTACCTACTAGCGTAAAGAGGATATAAAGTTTCTTAGGATTTATAAATTACTACTATATTTTCCTACTAGACTATATAGCACTTATAAAGCCCTTAATAGCCCTTATAAAGAAGGAGGTAACCTTCTAGTAGTTACTAGTAGAGGATATAGCTTTCTAACGCCTAAAGAAGCTCTTTATAAAGCAACTAGTACTCTACTAGTTTAACCTAGATACCCCTACTACTATAGAAACTAACTGCTCTAGCTATACCCTAGGGGGGGTAATATCTTAAGAAAATAAGAATAAGAATACCTATATAGTAGCCTACTACTTATAAAAGCTTACATCTATATAATATAACTATCCTATATATAATAAGAAGTTATTAGTAGTGCTAACATACCTCTAGGTGTAGAGGGTAGAGCTCTAAAGTACTACTAGGTTCTAAGTGTTAACTAATTACTAAAGCCTATAGTACTTTATAAAGAAGTAATAGCTTACTAAACAGTAGAGCTAGTAAGTAAAGAAGCTTACTTAGTATAACTTCTACCTTAAGTATAAGCCTAGAAGGTTAGTAGTAGTACTAAATACTCTATCTTATAGAGAATAGAATACACTAAAGGGATAGAATAATAAGAGAGAGTAGAGCTAAGTTATCTAAGTTATCCCTAATAAGGCCTAGTTAGTCCCTACTTAGCGTACTACACCTAAGGTCCTTAATATAGTAGTCTTCCTAAGTAATAATAAGCTATAACAGTTATAGAATAATATAGTAGCTAGTAATAAGGACTACTAAAGAGTATATACTACTATATATTAGTAGGCCTATAACTTTCTGCTAGAGCTTTAGCTAAAGACGTAGATTATAAAGTGCTATATTAACTAATACTATTAGCTCCTTTTTAGGGATAAGATATAGGTCCTAAGAAGCTATAATTTAAATAATCCCCTTAACTAGCTGTAAATAGTAATTATATAGAAATTATATAACATACTAACTACTACCTACCTAGGGCGTAATAGGATACTAGAACTAATTGTATAAAAGTAGTACTAGCTACACCTAGGGAAACTAGTTAGGAGGTTTGTTAGTAACTATAACGTCTATAGTTATAGCTATATCTAGCAGTAGGCTAAGAAGGGCCTACTGCAGCCCCTACTAGTACCTAGCTAGAGGTAGTTAGAGATTTCTATAGACTTTATTACCTACCTCCTACTATTAAAGATAAAAGGCGCCTATTACTTATAGGTTATTATAGACTAGCTAGGTAAAAGCGTTATACTAAAAGATATAGAGATAATAAAAGTAGAGGCCTATATAAAGCGCTTTATAAAGATCTTTTATACTACCTATAGGATACTAAAGACTATAGTTAGTAATAAGAAGAGTAACTAGACTAGGTGCTTCTAGAGACACTTCTATAAGCTTATTAGTGCCTAGTAGCTCCTTAGCACCTCCTTTTATCTCTAAATAGATAGTAGCACTAAGCAGTTTAATTAGAAGATCTAAGCTATTCTCTAGATAGTTATATACTTTACTTAAGATAACTAGAATAAATACCTACTAGCTACCTAGCTAGCGCTTAATAACTAGACTGCTACTACTATAAGGTTTAGCTTTTTCTTCCTTAATTATAGGTTCTATATAGACCTATTTCCTATAGTAGATATACAGCTAGAGGACAGCTAGGAGGTAGCTACTACTAAGCTAGTATAGCGCTAGAAGGATACCCTCTATATAGTATAGGCTGTAATAATAGTAGCTAAGTATAACTAGGAGGAGTTAGTAAACTACTACTACAGCCCTATAGAGAGGTACTAAGTAGGAGATATAGTCTAGCTATCTCTAGCTAATATAACTACACCTAGACTCTTAAGGAAACTTTATTAACTACACTATAAGTATAAGGTTATAAAGATTATCTTCTCTAACATAGTAAAGCTAAATATACTAAGAGGGGTGTATAAGGTGTTTAATATAGATCTCCTCTAAAGATCACCTAGTAACCCCCTCCCTAGATAAGAGGTAGATAACTTCTACCTACTGCCTATTACCTACATTAAGAGTAAACCTAAGTAGGCTGTTAAGAAGATCTTAACTATAAGAGAGTATAGTAGAAATAAGGTATTATAGGCGTTAGTTAAATAGGTTAGGTATAGTAAGCTTACTTAGAAACCTTTAGATTAAGTTAAGGATATATAGGCTTAAAAGAACTATAGGTAGGCTACTAGGGAGGTACTAAGGCCTAAGGGGGGGGATACTATTATAGGCTTTACTATAGATAATAAGTATAAGTAGAGCCTATATATTTTACAGTAATAGGAGTCTTATATTATTCACTATCTAGGTAGGAACTAGTAAGGTATTCCCTTACACTATTCTATATACATGGTACTTATTAATCTATATAGGTAGAGAGAAAAGCCTCCTATAATTTATATAGGAGGAAAACTACTCTATCTTATTAAATATTAGAAGGTTAGCTTATTTTTACCTAATATAATATAGAATTATTATAAAGGGAAAACATAATACGTAGGTGTAGTGCACTATTATTAGAGCCCTATTATGTATATAAGGCCTAGGGCTCTACTTTTGTAGGGCTCTAGTAGCTAATTAGACTTCTACAAAAGTAGCTTCCTGCAGTTAGAATTAAACTAACTATCTACGCGTAGAGCGCATAGACGCTGCTAGACGTATACTACTACGTTACGTAGGTGTAAAGCCTATATATAGAATAACCTTTTGCTAACTACAGCCTACTTAGTAGGCTGCTAGTTATCCCCTAGAGAGCAGCTAGAGTCTAGATTCTTCTATCTCCCCTCTTTAGTGTAGATATATTTAATTAAGGCACCCCTATTATTAACTAATAATAGCCCTACCCCTTATAGAATTATAAGTTTAGTAGGTTATAGTAAAGAAGATTCTATCTTAGCTAATTATATATACCTAATAAGCCTACCTCTTAAGGTTAAATACTTCTATAGTTAAGAGTTCTTACTATAGACCTTAGTAGTATAGACCTTAAGAGTAAAGCTATCTTTAGTAGACTATACTAACCCCTATAGTACTATATGTTTTTAAATAAGCTACCTTACTAAGTTAACAGCATAAGAACAGGATATAGTGCTTATATTAAGCTAATTGCTATTAGTTTTTTTTTTTGCATTATATAACTAATCTTAACTATAGTATCTAATTAGTTCTACGCTAGTTTAATTAGCGTTCTTAAATACACCCTCTTTATTAATATCTATATAGATAAACATATTAATAGCGTTATATTAAAGTAACTTTAAGTTAAAGTAAGCAGCTAGGGCTATTAGTATTTAGAAGGATATACCTACTAATATAGCTATATATATATATTATATAAATCTTTTACCTATTAGTTACTATATATAATAAGCCTTATTTTTACCTTTATAAGGTAGCTATACTTATTAAGCTTATATATATAGACCTAAATATAGTTAAGAATCTAATTACTATAAGTAAAGTCTTTAGAAACTTCCCTCTATAACCTTAACGTCTTATAGCTATAAAGATAGCTCCTTTTAGCCTCCTTAAAAGTATCTTTAAAAGGGTAGTTTACTAGCTAACTATATAATATAAGAAGAGGAGGTAGTTATTTCTAATAGGTACCTATTAAAGAGACTGCTCTACTGCTTCTTATAAGAAGCCTACTAGCTGCTTTCTACTTCTAGCCTATATTAGGCCACATACTAGGCGTACCTAGTTACACTTTTAGCTTTATTATAGGCGTACCTAGTAGACCTACACTTACTAGCAAAATAGGGTAATTAGCCCTCTCCTATAGCGTATAAGTGCTATCTAGTTATTTCTACTTAGCTTTAATATATAAGTAGTACTTCTAGTAGGAGTAACCTACTAGAAATATAGCTTTAAAAGATTCTCTTAGTAGCTTACACTTAAAAGGTATATTATTACTAGCTTTTTTAAATACTTATAATTATTATTCTTAAGATTCTTTTTACCTCCTTATGTTAAGTATATCTCTAAAGGTAGTTATAAATAAAGCCCTTAGGGGTAGTATTATTAGTAGTATTATTAATATAAATCTTACTTTAGTATAGAGTAATAAAGAGGCTAGCCTTTTATAGCTGTAATTTAAAGGGTCTTTAGTTTTATAGCTATAAAGGGTTAGGCTGTTAGGGCTTTTTACCCTCTTAGTATAGTTAGTATATTCTTAGATTTTATTAGCTTCTTTATCTACTATATATATAAAGCTTCTTTCCTATATCTCTTAGCGTATAAGACACTTAATTATAGTAGCTATTTCTTATAGATTGCTTTTATATATATTATTAGCAAGGTTTACAAAATTACTATTAAATATAGCCTTTTTATTAAGAATAACATCCTATATAGTAAAAACTTTACTATAAGTATAGCTCTATATTTAATATAAGTTACTAAAGCTGTAGCCTATAAGATAGCTAATCTAAGCCCTTATAGCTAGTTATTAGCGTTAATTATAGTAAAGTTAGGCGTTAGTAGTAAGTATATATACTTTACAGCTATATATATATAAGTAAGAAAGGTCTAGCTAAGTATATACTGTATTAGCTTTACTTAGGAAGTGCTTATACTACAGTTAGTATAGGGTTTTCTAACTATAAGACGCTTATAGCATATAGTTATAAAGGTAGGTAACAGCTATATAGACCTCTAGCTAAAGAATATCTAGTAGGTATATATTAATTACTATACTATATACCTTTTACTTAATAACTATAGTAATATACTTTATAGCTCTATTTTACGCTTAGGTATTTAGGGTGTTTACCTTAAAGTGTATACTATATACCTCTATTACGTTTATAATATCTAAGTAGTATAGAAGCTTATTATTAGTCTTAATAACTTTTACCTAATAGTTATATTATACTTCTAATAGAGTAAGAAAGTCTGTATATATAGTAAGTAGTATCTTAGTAGTCCTTTAGTATAGGTAGAAATTCTAAATATAGCTACTACTATAGTTAGAAATTATTATATAAGATATATACCTTATATAGCTAACCTCTAGGTTATAGAAGTTAATTACTAAGTAGTTACTAGGCTCTATATACATTATAGATTTATATAGGCTGTATCTAACTAAGTAGTAGGCTTTACCTTTTATATAGGTATTATAGTTATTAGTAAGAGGAGTCTTATATTATTTACTATCTAAGTAGAAATAAGTAAGATATTCCTTTACACTATACTATATATATAATATAGTTAATCTATATATAGAGAGAAAAACCTCCTATAACTTATATAGGAGGAAAACTATCCTATTATTAAACATTAGAAGGTTAGCTTATTTTTACCTAACACTATATAGGTATAACACTTTATAAAGGAAATAATACGTTAGGTAGTACACTGTTGTTAGAGCCCTATTATGTATGTAGGGCCTAGGGCTCTACTTCTGTAGGGCTCTAGTGGCTAATTAGACTTCTACAAAAGTAGTATTCCTGCAGTTAGAATTAAACTAACTGTCTGCATGTAAAGCGTATAGACGCTGCTAGATATATACTACTGCGTCACAGAGGTAGGTATTATAGTTAATAGTATAAATATTATAATTATTAAAGCCTTTTAGATATACTCTATAAGCTATATTTATAATCCTCTTAATTACTTAAGGGCCTAAGTAACCTAGCCTATAGTGCTAACTGCTAAGTAAATAGGCTGCTAAGAATTAGCTTCTTATATATTTTTATAGTGTATTTATTTTACTATTATAGTTAGAGCGCTTTATCTATACTTATAGGAGGTAAAGGTATAGCAGCTACTAAAGTAACCTCTACTTTAAAAGGCCTATAGTTAAAGACCTATTAGTTATAAATATTATTAAGGTAGGCTATAAAGAACCTATCTACTTTCTATAGGTAGTTATTTCTAGAGTTAGTATCATACTAAAGGCTTTATTACTTTAGCTTCTTAAAGAACACTAAGTTAGCTATAAGGCTAGAGTAAAGGATAACATTATATAAAGCAAGCCTTATAATAGTACTTATATACCCTCTAAGCTTAATTTATATAGTGCAATATACTTTAATTAGTAATTACTATAAGCTAGCCTATAGGAAATTACTTACTAGTGTAGCCTTTATTATCTTAAACTTTAAAGGCTTATTAAAAATATATACTATTAAGCCTAAATCTACCCTTCTAGGCTATATATTATATAAATATGTTTTATTTTTATAAGGGGTTAGTCTAGTTAGTAAGACGCTAGCATCTAGGCGCCTTACTTAAGGATATATATAGTGCAGTTAGGTATAAAATACCTAAACTAGTAGATCTTTTAGTAATACTAGAATAGTCTATTATAGGGCGTAGTATACTACCCTAGTCCTTATAATTATTTAGGCACTTTATAGGTCTTCTAGTTAAGCGTAAAGTCTATAGGTTTAATTCTATTATAGGCTGCGCTATAAAGGTGTTATAGCTAGGCTTTACCTACTACAGACTTAAGTAAGCTATATATAAAAGCTCTACGCACTACGTAAGCATATAGTGTATAATCTCTCCTTTTACCCCCTAGCTTAGATAACTAGTAATTAAGTTACTAATTACCTAAATAAGGCCTTACCTAGCCCTTTATATATCTAAGCTTATAATTTACTACCTTTACTAATTATACTACATAATAAGTAACTAAGATAAAATAATAGGCGTAATATCTAAGCTGTTAATATAAGATATAAGCTTTTCTATATCTAGTAATAACTAGCTAGCCTCCCTTAAATAACTTATCTCCTTACTTATAATATAAATATAGACGCTTACTAATATTATAATAACTGCTATACCTACCTCTATAATAAGTCCTACTACTTTCTTACCTATAGAAGTAATAGTTACTAACGTTAAGTAAAAACAGCTGCTAAGCCTACTAAGGTTCTTAGGGTTATATAAGCACTATTCCTTATAGGCGCACTAGATATATAATAAGCTTAAGATTAACGCTATTTTCTTCTTCTCTAGCTAGAAGGCCTAGTACTATATATACTTCTACCTTAAAGTTAGTCTCTAATAGATAGTTACTACCTACTATAAGAAGGGCAGCTAGGATAGCACCTATAGTATTATATACTTTATAAAGCACCTAAACTACACCTTTAGTAACCTAAATATATAGGCTAGAGCTACTATAGCGCTAATAAGCACTTAAATAAAGGAATATAAATCCTTTATAGCCTTCTACCTAAAGTTTAAATATATACTAGTAGAAGCTACTATAGAGACCTAAGTAGTAGAAGTATAGATTACACTTATAACTAATATACTTAACTCTTACCTTAAGAGTATATTAGTTATAGTTATAATACTTTAGACCTTCCTAGAGGTAGTGCTAACTATTAGTTATATTATATAGAAGATAGAAAAGCTCTAAAGCTACCTATATAATATACGTTTAGCTATAATAAAGAAAATAGATACTAATAGAGACACTTTAATAATAGGCTTTATAAGGTTAGCAGCTATAAAGATAAGTAAGAAACCTAAGTATAAGCTATATAAAGAAACATAAAAGTGCTTTAACTATAATAAAGTAGGCTACCTTATATAGGATTACCTTAAGGAGTATAAAAGAAAGAAGAAGCTTATTTAATTTAAGAACGCTAATTAAACTAGCGTAGAACTAATTAGATCTAGCAGTTAAGATTAGTTACATAATGCAAAAAAAAACAACAGCAGTTAGCCTAATATAAGCACTATACCTTATTCTTATGCTGTTAACTTAGTAAGGCAGCTTATTTAAGAATATATAGTACTATAGGGGTTAGTATAGTCTTAATGCTAGATTAACTTACTAGAGATAGCTTTGCTCTTAAGGTCTATACCACTAAGGTCTGCAGTAAGAACTCTTAACTATAGAGGTATTTAACCTTAAGAGGCAGGCTTATTAGGTATATATAGTTAGTTAGAATAGAATCTCCTAGGATTCTCTTATTAACTATACCTACAACCTGCTAAACCTGCAGTTTAGATAAATTATCCTAAAACACCTACTAAAGCAACTAAATTAAATCCTCCTTTCTAATCTTATTAAGTCTAATCTTATTAACTCCTTATCCTTAGTTATGCCTATACTTAACCTAAACAACCTCTTTAAACTAGGCACCCCTCTTAATTATAACCCCTTAGAGGTTATAAAACAGTTTATAACAGCTTAGATAAGCTTTATTATTAAGCAGTATAGAGGGAACTCTCTATATAACATTATTACTATTAATAGCAGAATAGATAACTATATAGTAATGTTAGAACAGCACTATTACATAACTGTATAACACCCTTAACTTAAGGAGATAAGTGTAGAGATTAGATTATACAGCACTTATTTATACAGTAAAGGGAAACTACCTAAAGGTGTTATCTAACTGACTTAGGTAATCTAGGACAGTATATCTGTCTTATATAATACCTATCTTATAGGTAGAAAGGACAGTTACAGAATACATTCTTTAGTTTACTCTATCTTTTAGTATCTATATGTATATACACAGTCTATTTAACACTAATTAGTAATTACTTAGTAATTATATAATTACTTTATGTAATTACAGATTAGTAAGAGTAAAGAGATAAGAATTATTATACTAAACGTTATGTAGTAATACGTCTAAAATCTAACTACTGTTACCTTCTAGTAAGAACTAGGTAGTTAGATATAAGGCATCTTATACTATTTCCTTAATCCTACCTACTATTACCTTCTAGTAAGAACTAGGTATTTAGGAGTAAGATAACTACTATTTTAGTTTTATGTAATAGAGATCTTTATTATTACCTTCTAGTAAGAACTAAATAGAGATACTTACTGTATAAATCCTAAAGTACATAGTGTGCACTACTACACCTATAATAACAATAATAATAACAGACGCTATATAAGATAAAACAGCTACTACTAACTATAGCTTTATAAAGTAAGCAAGAGGGTAATCCCTTAAATAGACCCTAAGAGGAGGAATTATACCTACCTACGTATAAAGAGATAAGCGCTAAGAGTAAGATTCTACTTATTATGTAGAAGAAGTTAATAAACCTAAGAATCTAAGGTAACCTAATTAATATCACTAGGGCGTTAAATAAGGAGGAACTTACTATACATATTAGATATATAATTATGTAAATTCTCTATATTACCCTTAATAAGGACTTACTAAAGATAACGCTGTATAAAGAATTCTACTATTAGATATCTACCTAATAGAACCTAGTTAGCTAACCCTACAGATAGAAGCTTATATAAATCCTAAAGCAAAAGGGATTCTATATTAGTGCAGTATAAAGCTTAACCTAGCAGATTATAGACTTAATCTATACTATTATCTAGGAGTTTAACACTTAGGATAAGTAACTAGAGTAACTCTCCTCTTATCTAATATATATAATAACCTCCTATAATTAGATTACACCTATAGAGACACCTACCTAAAACCCTAATCCTATTACTACACTACTTACTACTAAACTAGTAATAGACTCTATTAAAGACTTATGTAACATATAGATAACTTAAACTCTAGTTATATAAGACTGCTAACTAGTATAAAGGGCTAGGTAAGGCCTTATTTAGGTAATTAGTAACTTAATTACTAGGTATCTAAGCTAGGGATTAAAGGGAGAGATTACATACTATATGCTTACATAGTATATAGAGCTTTTATATGTAGCTTACTTAAGTCTGTAGTAGGTAAAGCCTAGCTATAACACCTTTATAGTGCAGCCTATAATATATACCTCTTACCTACCTATAGGCGCCTATAAGAATTATAGTAGGTCTATAGTGCCTCTTACTGCTAGTACCTTATAGGCTATAGCCCTATAGGCTATAGCCTTATACTACTTATAGCCTAAGCGCTATAAGTAAGCACTATAATAATTTTATAGGCTGTTATTTTTTTCTTTTTTTCTTCCCTTTTTTTTCTTTAGCCTTTATAATTATTAAAAAGTAGGTTAGATTTATACCTATTAGCGCCTTCTTTTCCTCTGTTAGTGTATATAGCTTATACTAATTATTATGTAGTTAAATAGATTATATAATAGCTATAAGTCTTACCCTTTTAGGCGTATATACCTTATATATATCTATTTTTGAACTATTTAGTTTTAATTCTAACGTTACTAATATCCTCTTGCTTTTAGTTCCTCTCTAGAGGCTTATATATCCTCTACCCCTATTAATAACATTACTGCTACTACTGCTGCTACTGCCTCTACTGCTACTACTGCTGCTGCTGCTGCTGCTACTGCTACTAATGCTACTACTAAGCCTCTAGCTATATATTATCTTATATAAGAATTACATATTTAGAGCTAACTAACGCGTAGAGTTTGCTTTTCAAGTATGTTTAGAATAAGAAATTAGATAATTCCTTACTTCTTAAGACCTTTATAAAGCGCTATAAGTATGTAAAGCATACTAGCTTTTAGGTTATTCCCTGTTTTATATATACTAACTAGCTTATAAAGCATACTAGTACAGCCTTATATACTAATAAGCTTAGTGCTAGTAGTTATTATACTAACTATATATATAGTAGCTACACCTACCTGCTTTCTATACGTTTTATCTTATAAGACACTCTTCTATAGTTAGCGCTAACCTTACGTTAGATTCCTATTAACTCTCTCTCTCTCTACTAGGAGATAGTTACTACTGCTGCTATTATTACTATAGCCCCTTTAGGCTAGCTTAGGAAGCTTATAAGTCTAACGCTTTAATTACACTATTTTATTACTAATAGGCGTATAGGACTAATATTACTATTTTACTACTAAGGCTTAGAAAGACTTAGTTACCTTAGACTAGGCTTACGTCTATATATAGTAAGATAAGCTTTATCTTATATATTTATATAAGATAAAGCAGTATATTAGTTCTACTAGTAGTATATCTGTTATATCCCTTACTGCTGCTGCTCCTACTACTGCTGTTATAGCTGCTCCTACTGCTGCTGCTGCTACTACTACCTCTACTACCTCTATTAAGGCTATATTTAACTATAGCTAGGTTGCTTCTACTACTACCCTACTTACTATTACGCCTACTATTAGTGTTATAGCGCCTAGTAGGGCTACTCCCCTAAGAGGCCTTTTAGCTAACTAAGCAGAGCGCCTTATTATAGCTTATAAGAGTATTACTAATATACTAGCTTCTATATATTTATATACCCTTATATATTTATTATACTTACTAACTGCTTATAGTTTGTTAATATAGTATATTTAAGCTATACTGCTAACGCTGCTGCTACTACTACTGCTGCTGCTGCTGCTACTGCTGCTCCCTCCCCTTTCTTTAGTAAGGGTTATAAACACTCCCTAGAGCTCTAAGTAGGGGCTGCGCTTTATACGCCCCCTAAGCTTCGTTTACGCTACCTATTATTAGTTAAGAGAGTTTAGCTGCAGCCTAGAAATAATATTACTTCTACCTTTATGTTTCTTTTACTTAATATATATATAGGTTAGATTACTATTATAAATATTAATTATACTATATTTTGCTTTATAGGTGTTAAGTGCTATAGTGTTACTTATAAGATCTATAGGCTCCTAGGTAGCATTAGTAAATCCCTCCTACTATACTAGCGCCTAGTGTAACTTACTGTATTCTTACTTTCTTTACTTAGCTATAATAATCTCTTTAATATACTATTCTTACTTACTATCTTCTATTATTAAAGGGGGTTATATATCTATAGTTTATTACTTAGGTAAGAGGTTAGTTATAGCCCTCTATGGGAGGTTAATATAGAAATAATTATAGATAATATCTAGTATATTAAGTTAGATAATAAGGGGGTTAATAACTCTTATAACTATATATTTACTATAAAGCTAATTAAGCTTGCAGTTAGGCTAAGAGGAGTAGTAGTTATATAAGTTTAGCTAAACCTTATTACTAATATTAAACCTTTCTGCTACGCTATAGCGCTTATTTATAGTGTTTTTAGTGTGCTGCTAAGTTACTACTATAGCAGCTTACGCTATATACGTTATATCTATTATTCTCTATATAAGCTTTTCTGCAGCCTTCTTATGTAACCTTAGTTCTAGTCCTTTATCCTTATGTACTTTAACTAGTTCTATATAGTACCTATAGGTAAGAAAGAAAGAGCTAACTCCTCTTACTAATACTATATAATTATTAATTATAAGTTATATAACTCCTACGTAACGTAGTAGCATACATCTAGTAGCGTCTGTACGCTCTGCATGCAGACAGTTAGTTTAATTCTAACTATAGGAAGCTATTTTTACAGAAGTCTAATTAGCTACTAGAGCCCTACAAAAGTAGAGCCTTAGGCCCTACATACATAATAGGGCTCTAACAACAGTACACCTCCCTACGTATTATGTTTTCCTTTATATAGAAATACCTCTATATAGTGTTAGGTAAAAACAAGCTAACCTTCTAATATTTAATAATAGAGTAGTTTTCCTCCTATATAAATTATAAGAGGTTTTTCTCTCTATATATAGATTAATAAGTACTATCTATATAGAATAGTATAAAGGAATACCTTACTAGTTCCTACTTAGATAGTGAATAATATAAGACTCCTATTACTATAAGTTATATAACTAGGAGCTATTACGCCTAGTCCTCCTAGAGGTAGCTAATATAGGTGTGTAGTATAGCTTAAATTCCTTAGTTAAATTGTTTAGTAGCTTTATTACTTTAGGGGTAGTAAGCTATACTTAACTTCTATATAACCTCTATTAGTATATAGAAACGCTTCTAAAACTTACTTATTTAGTTACTACCCTTATTACTAATAATACTTTTAGGTATACTATAGAAGTAAAAGTAGTATTTAAGGAAGTATATTATATAGGCCTCTACCTCTATAGTGTCTATAGCCTTAAGGGTAATTACTTTACCTAACTAGTTAGAGATTACCTAAAGAAAACACGCCTTTATAGCGCCTAAAGGCAGTAAGTCTATAATAAAGTCTATTAAAAGGTTACTTTATAGGCGCTTTAGGATTTTAAGGGCCTATAGGTACCCTCTCTTTATATATTACTAGACTTTACTCTAGCTGCAGACGTTATAGTTACATATAAAATAGTATACAGCCTACACCTAGCCTAGCTAGTAGAAGCATTAAGAGATAATTTTAGGTATACTATTATAGCCTAAGTAGCCTAATAGGGTTAAATTATAGCTTTACTATATTAACCTTATATATAACTTATTTAATAAAGAGTCTAGGTTGTTATTTTTAGGGACCTAGAGACAGCTACGCTAAGTAAGACGCCTAGCTGCATCTAGTGCGTAGTTACTAATCTAGATATATACCTTAACTTTAATAAGGAGTATATATAAGTTATTTATAATAGCGTTGTAAATACGCTAAAGGTCTATATTTACAGTAATAGGAGTCTTATATTATTTACTATCTAGGTAGGAACTAGTAAGGTATTCCCTTACACTATTCTATATATATAGTACTTATTAATCTATATAGGTAAAGAGAAAAACCTCCTACAATTTATATAGGAGGAAAACTACTCTATCTTATTAAATATTAGAAGGTTAGCTTGTTTTTACCTAACATAATATAGGATTATTATAAAGGGAAATATAATATATAGGTGTAGTGCATTATTGTTAGAGCCCTATTATGTATGTAGGGCCTAGGGCTCCCCTTTTGTAGGGCTCTAGTGGCTAATTAGACTTCTGTAAAAGTAGCTTCCTGCAGTTAGAATTAAACTAACTGTCTGCATGCAGAGCGTATAGACGCTGTTAGATATATACTACTACATTATGTAGGTAAAGGTCTATATCTATATTTTATATTATCTTCTATATCTATTATAGGGACTTATCCTCTAATATATAGGTCTTTAGCACTAGGGGTAGTTCTTATTATAAGCGTTAAGCCTTTAGCGTGTAGTTAGTATGTAACAGTAGGGCTAGTATAAAGCGTTTTAGTATAACTTAGATAATACAGCCCTACTTCTGTTTATTATTCTAGCTTACTAGCGTATCTTATTCCCTATATAATAGTGCGTCTAGGATGCTTACTTTCTTACCTAGGTAATAAATAATATAGAAGTTATACTCTACTAGTTTCTCTACCTAGTAGCTTTAGCGCTCTATTAGCTTCTACTTTATTATAAAGTACTTTAGTAACTTATAGTTAGTAATAATAAGAAATAGCTTATTAGCGCTCTAAAGCTCTACTTACTAGGCTTATAAGCACTTTATTACTTAGTAAGAGGAGTGTTATATTATTCACTATCTAAGTAGGAATAAGTAAGGTATTCCTTTACACTATACTATATATATAATGCAGTTAATCTATACAGATAGAGAGAAAAACCTACTATTCTTCTTTAGTAGGAAAACTACTCTATCTTATTAAACATTAGAAGGTTAGCTTATTTTTGCCTAACATATTACAGGAGTTATTACTAATACAAAGGGAACACAATACGTAGGGAGGTGCACTGTTATTAGAGCCCCATTATGCATGTAGGGCCTAGGGCTCCACTTTTGCAGGGCTCTAGTGGCTAATTAGACTTCTGTAAAAGTGGCTTCCTGCAGTCAGAATTAAACTAACTGTCTGCAGCATAAAGTGCGCATAGATGCTGCTAGACGTATACTACTACGTCACGCAGAAAAAGCACTTTATTACAGCTAGAAGTTCTTTATTATAAATTAGGTAGTTATACTGCATTAAGGTAAGCTTCTATAAGTAGAAAGTAACTAGGTAGGGGTTACTATTCCTATTAAGCTACATAAAAGCGCTACTAAGCGTAAAGCCTAAGCAGTCTGTCTTAATAAAGGTAAGCGCTATTAGGTTAAAAGTATAAAGCAGCAGCGCTATAGAAAATATATCTTTAAGCTTAGTAAAGGCTTCCTAGTGTGCTTTAGACTATATAAAAAGCACACCCTTTTTTATAAGTGTATTAAGTAGCTTAATAATAGTTATATAGTCCTATATAAACGTATAGTAATAGTTTATAAACCTTAGGAAACTATATACCCCTTTTATACTTATAGGTGCTAGCTATTTGTAAATTATATATATCTTCTTAGGGTCTATAGAGACCTCTTTTTTAGCCTTAAGGATAAAGCTAATATACTTAACTTTCTTTATAGTAAACTTACTCTTAGCTGCATTAAGGCTTAGTCCTACTGCATAAAGGGCTTAAAAGACGTATTATACTTTATCTTTATAGTCCTCTTTTAACTTACTTAAGTATATAAGTATGTTATTAAGGTAGGCTGTAGTAAAATTATTAAGGAAGCCCTAAAGCATACTGTTAATAAACTACTGCTATAAGGCTAGTGCGTTAGTAAGCCTAAAGAGGTAAATAAGCTGTTTAAAAAGCCTATAGCGTATCTAGAATGCAGTTTTTAGCTTATTACCCTTAGTAATATATATCTTATAGAAAGCAGCTATAATATCTACCTTTATAAACTATTTTAATAACTCTATATATCTAAGAGTCTTAGATATTAGCAGTAAGAAGTATTAGTCTTTCTTTATAATAGCGTTAAGCGCTCTATAATTACAGTAGAAGTGCAGTCTGCTACCTAGCTTATATATAAATAGAATAAGCATACTAGCTATAGAGCTGCTTACCTAGATAAAACCCTTATCTAGGAGGTCCTAGAGTGTGTTTTAAAGGATAAGAAGCTCCTTATGTAACATCCTATATAATAGTCCCTAAGGTAATAGTGCTTCTTTTCTGCTTATATCCTTCTCTAGCTTAACGTAGTAGTTAAAACTACTTTATTAGGGCAGTAAGTCTATAGATAAGGAGGGGTTAAAGAGGTCTTTAAATTCCTTTCTTACCTACTTAGAAAGCGCTATAACTGCAGTAGTTTGTTTTACTTCCTTCTCTACCTTTAGTTATAACGCCTTTTCTATATTAGCTAAGCTAATAGCTATAATTTACCTAAATACAGCTACGCTTTACTACTTATTAGAGGCGCCTACATTAGGGGCGTTTATATTATATAGGTAATTTACTGCTTAGCAGTAGGCTTTTTCTTTATATACAGCCTAGCAGCAGACTACTATAAAAGATATAGCGTTTAAGATATATACTTCTTATATTTACTATACTTTTTCTAGCTTTTTCTATCTAACTAAGTAAAATGTAAAGCTAGCGTAGCTATAGTAAACTATCCTTTCTACTACATTATAAACAGCTTAGTTATCTTCTATCTAAGGCTTACTTAGGAAGATATCTATATCTAGGCTACATATTATATATATATAAATATGTTTCTAGTAGCTATAAAGGTTAAGTATTAAAATAATAACTCTATTAGTATCTATTTTATAGCTCCCTCTATAAACCCTTATAAAGGTATTTTATATTAATTAATATATAGTAAGTATAATTTATATATAAAGTTATAATTAACTATAGTGTAGATTTTACACCTAGTGTTAATTAAGGCTTATATAGAGGTTCTTTTATTAATATAGGCCTCTACTAATACAGCTAGCCTACTTATTTTCTGTTTGCATTAGAAGTCCTCCTACCCTACGTGTTCTTTACTTATAGGCTTTAGGGCTTAATTTCATCCTAAAGCTACTCTTTTTCTAATTTAGATGTTTCCTTAGTGCTACTAGAGGTAGTTATATAGTCTGTTTTATTATTAGGGTGTAATTTCTACTTAGTAACTACTTATATAGTTATAGGCGTCTTCTTCCTCTTATGCTCCTTAAGGTAATTCTATATAAGGTAGCCTACTTTATTATAGTTAAAGCACTTTTATGTTTCTTTATGTAGCTTATACTTAGGTTTCTTACTTATCTTTATAGCTGCTAACCTTATAGAGCCTATTATTAGAGTGTCTCTATTAGTATCTATTTTCTTTATTATAGCTAGATATATATTATGTAGGTAACCTTAGAGCTCCTCTACTTTCTACATAATATAACTAATAGTTAGTACTACCTCTAGGAAGGTCTAAGGTATTATAACTATAACTAATATGCTCTTAAGGTAGGAGTTAAGTGTATTAGTTATAAGCATAATCTATACTTCTGCTGCTTAGGTCTCTACGCTAGCTTTTACTAGTATACATTTAAACTTTAGGTAGAAGGCTATAAAGAACTTATGTTTCTTTATTTAAGTGCTTATTAGCGTTATAGCAGCTCTAGCCTATACGTTTAGGTTACTAAAGGTGTAGTCTAGGTGCTCTATAAAGTGCGTAACGTTATAGGTGCTATCCTAACTGCCTTTCTTATAGTAGGTAGTAACTATTTATTAGGGGCTAACTTTAAGGCAGGAGTATATATAGTACTAGGCCTCCTAACTAGAGGAGAAGAAAATAGCGTTAATCTTAAGCTTATTATATATCTAATACGCTTATAAGGAATAGTGCTTATATAACCCTAAGAACTTTAGTAGGCTTAGTAGCTATTTTTACTTAACGTTAGTAACTATTACCTCTATAAGTAAGAGAGTAGTAGGACTTATTATAGGGGTAGGTATAGTAGTTATTATAACGTTAGTAAGTATCTATATTTACGTTATAAGTAAAGAGATAAGTTATTTAAGGGAGGCTAGCTAGTTATTACTAGATATAGAAAAGCTTACGTTTTATGTTAACAGCTTAGGCGTTACACCTATTATTTTGTCTTAGTTACTTATTATATAGTATAATTAGTAAGGGTAGTAAATTATAAGCTTAGATATATAAAGGGCTAGGTAAGGCCTTATTTAGGTAATTAGTAACTTAATTACTAGTTGTCTAAGCTAGGGATTAAAGGGAGAGATTACATACTATACGCTTACGTAGTGTGTAGAGCTTTTGTATATAGCTTACTTAAGTCTATAGTAGGTAAAGCCTAGCTATAACACCTTTATAGCGCAGCCTATAATAACTAGCAACCTAGAATATACCCCCTAGAATATAATTTACTTAGGAGGTTAATAGTTTCCTATAATTTTAAGGCTATATAACGCCTATATACTAGAAGGAGAGTATCTATAACCTTCTGCTAAAGCGTATTATTTAGAACAGACTATATAAACTAAGTACTATCTTAATCTTCTAGAAAGAATAGCAGAAAGATAGAAACTACACTAGTAAGCTATATAACATTTTATATAATAAAGCTAAAGTCTTTATTAGCTTTTGTTAATAACTTTATATTATAGAAGACTACTACTATACTGTGTTTCTAGATATCCTCTAGGATTATATAGAAGAATTCTACCTCTATTATATTAGCCTAACTAGGAGGTAGGATAAGATATATAATATATTAGATAAGCATTTTAATACTAATATTAACTACTGCTTATATTAGGCAGATTAGACTACTATATCCTTTATATAAGTAAGGAGAGAAAACCTTAAGAAGACTATAATAGAAGTGCTTAAAACTCTCCTTAATAAGATACCCCTTATATAATAAGCACTTAGATCTAGATTCTAAGGTAAAGTAATGCTTTATACGTAAGTTACTTAAGTATGTTAAGAAGTACCTAAGTTAGAAACTGCTCTTAGTAATCTTAAGGCAGATTATATATATAAAGAGTTCTTCTCTAACCTAAGGGCTTTACTCTAAGTAGCCCTTAATTAAAAAAATAATGTTATATAATATTTATTTTGTAGATAGAAGATACACCTCTAACTAAAAGGGACGCTATAAGCAGCTATATAATAATTAACTCCCTAGATAATAATATAACAGAAGATAAGGCTAGCTATTTGTAAGATAAAGACCCTTCTGTATAAATAATAAGAGGTGCTTTATTTATAAAAAAGAGAGCTATTAGTTAATAAATTATATAGAGGATAAATAAAAGTATATAAAGGACTAATATATCTAGGTATACGCTATACTTAACTAGGACCTATATAAGGATTTTACATTATACCTATTAGAAGTTAAGGGAGAGAATCCTATTAAAGACTTATATAATAATAACTAAGATATACACTTTAGTAATAAGGAAGCCTTAACTTTCCTCTTATTATTAGTATTTTTCTATTATATAACAGGAGAAGATATTTTTTTAGCTGTAAAAATATTAGAAGTAAGCTAATTTATACTATAAGATCTATATAGCACTATATACTAGGGGGAACTCTAGGATATAGGTGCAGCTAAGTTTTTAACTGTAGGGAAACCTTAAGTGCTAGTATACTTAAGAGAATACCCTTATATAGAGATATTATAAGTACTAGGATTAGCCTATATATAATTTAGTGTAAACATGTTAATTATAGCTATAGGGACTATTTACAAGAGGAGTCTTACATTATTTACTATCTAAGTAGGAATAAGTAAGGTATTCCTTTACACTATACTATATACACAATATAGTTAATCTATATATAGAGAGAAAAACCTCCTATAATTTATGTAGGAGGAAAACTACTCTATTATTAAACATTAGAAGGTTAGCTTGTTTTTACCTAACTTAGTATAGAGGTATTTCTATATAAAGGAAACATAATACGTTAGGAGGTGCACTGTTGTTAGAGCCCTATTGTGCATGTGGGGCCTAGGGCCCCACTTTTGCAGGGCTCTAGTGGCTAATCAGACTTCTGCAAAAGTGGCTTCCTGCAGTCAGAATCAAACTAACTGTCTGCGCGCATAAAGTGCGCACAGACGCTGCCAGACGTATGCCACTACGTCACGCAGGTACTATAGGGACTATAACTATAAAAAACCTACTTAGTAGCGTTACATACTACATCCTAGATATATCTATACTATTCTTATTTTCTCTGTATAACGCTAACTAACTTAATATGTATTTTAATAATGTTAATAATGTTATTATATAAAAGGATAGACTACTAATCCCTATTATTTAGAAATAGGGCTATCTATTCTTTAACTTAAGCTGTATAGAGGTAGGGATGTTCTTTACTAAAAAGTAACTCTAATAACTTTAATAACAATTTAAACACCCTTATATAGATTAACTACACTAGCTTCTAAAGAATACTAGATATAATAATATTAACCCTATTATTCTAGAGAAGATCTAGAGATTCTATTATTACTACTAGTTATATAACCCTACCCTAAGGAGGTTTAAGTTCTCCTTAAAAGATAAAAGCTACTTTAACTATAAAATAGTTATAGACGTTATATAACTAAGGGAGAAGAATATTCTTTATGTTATTAATATAGAGATAGGATTTTAAGGTGTAATATTCCTAAAGTTAATATTAGCATAAGACACTTAGAATGCTTTTTATAAGTGCTAGATTAGTATGTATATTAGCCTACTAGATTATATTATATATAATCTAAAGATAAATTTTACTTTTATAGAATTTAGAGGCTAGGCTAAGATTATAGGGATTATATATAATAAGATACTAGTAGAAGCTTATTAGGCAGTTAGTAAGATTAAAAAAGCTTATACACTACTTAGATGTATATATAATATCCTCTACTAGGAGATTAGCTATAACATAGATAATAAGATAATCCTCTAGATAGTAGTAAAAGCTCTAAATAACACTACTAGCCTAAACAGCATTATACTAACCCTTCTTGTTTTTAAAACCTACCCTTAAATTAATAAGAACTTACTAATATTACTAGATATTATATAAAGAGTAGAGGCAGTCTAAAAGGTAATAAAACTGCTCTAAAGTATTTATATAGAAGTTAAAATTAATTATATAATCAACACTAAGAATAGCCCTAACATCTAGAAGGTACTTTCCCTCCTAATTAGGAGTAAAGTGCTAGTATAGAGAGAAAAGAAGGGCTAGTCTAGCCTATATAAGATTAAAGGGATTAAGGGATACACTATTATAGTTAGGATAGTAAATAGTCCTATATAGTTTTATATAATATATATAAAACTATATCTTTATAAGGAAGACTTATAAGTATAGGCAGACCTAGGTGTTATATAGCTAACCTAATAATAATAACTAAAGAAGAGAGGATAACTAAAGAAGGGCTAGAAGCCTACTGTATAATAATCACTATAAATATATACTATATACTTATTATAATAAGAAAAAGACTACTATAACCTTACAGTTTAACTCTAACTTAATAATATTATTACAGCCCTAAGGGCACTATATAAAGAATTAGATAGGATTAAGATTAATACCCTTATTAATTAGAGAGTATTTACTTTTGTCTTATATAACCTAGATAAGTATAATAGAATCTATATTTATAGCACTTATATAGTGTAAGAGATTAAGAACTTATTAACTAAGCTGTATAAGAAGTTAAGGCTTATTATATAAGGTTATAGGGACTAAGAAAAAGAATTACTCCTTACCTAAGCACCTATAATCTAGAGGATAAGCTAACGCCTCTTACTTACAATTAGTATAACTCTAATTACATCTTTTAGGTGTTATTATAAAGTATAAAACATTATATAAGCATACACCTAGGCTACTAATAAGTTAACTTATATAATTATTATAAGACTACCTAAGGAACTAGAGGGTAGATACCCTAAAAACACGCTCCTCTAGATTATTAAGCTATTATATAGGCTTACTAAATTAGGACTATACTAGTATAAGATATACTTAGAACACTATAAGGTAGAACTAAGGATAAAAGAGTCTATATATAACCCTTACCTCCTCTATATAACTAAGGGACTTAACACTTTTAGTATTATAGCAATACAGATAGATAACACTCTAAGCTTTATAACAGCTTAGTTCTCCTAGAAAGAGGAGGAGAGATTATAGAAAAAGAGGCTTTATATAAAGCTAAAGACAATACTTTAACAAGGAGAAGGACTTAACTTTAACAGGGGACAAATCAGGCTTACGCCTAACGCCTAACAACAATATATCTTATAAAGAGTAAGGGGAGCCTGTCTTACCTTAATTTATTAACTAGAAGCCTTATACAACCTATCTATTACTACCTAGGTTAAGTAACTAAAAGCAAAAGACATTAAAGCCTTAAACATATAACTTTAATAGCAGATTAACAACCTAGATTAAGGTCTTACCTTTATACCTCTAGACCTCTTACATATAAAGATATATATATTCACAGATAGATCTTTTACTAATAATACTAACCTTTCTTTATAACTAGGATTTATAATTATACTAGCAGAAGAAACTACTTATATAACTATAGACTTTAAGATTAGAGGTAATATTATATACTAAAGCTTAATAAAGTGTAAAAGGATTACTAGAAGCGTTCTTATAAGCGAATTATATAGGATAGCTACTAGATTTAATAGTAGTATTTCCCTAAGCATAACGCTTAACTGCATCCTTTATACGCTCTAGATACTAAGGATACTAGTTATAGTATGTTTAGACTTACAATCCCTATATAAATACCTTATACAATTAGGTATAACTAATAAGAAGAGACTTATAATTAACATTATAAGCCTATAAAAGTTATACAAAAAGAAAGAAATCTTAGAGGTAAGATAGATTAACAGTAAAGATAACCTAGTAGACGCCCTTACTAAGAAGACGCTAAATTCAGCACTATAACAGCTAGTAATAAGTAATATATTATAAATTCAAATTAAGGCATACATTAAAAGGTTAAGGGAAAAGAGTAATTAACAATTACTATATATAAGCTTACCCTTATACGTTAACTACCTAATTTACCCTCTAATCTAAATACATACTAAACACTACTAATCCTAGATTTCCTATTTTATATAACTACCTAGCTATCTACCTATAAGTTATATAACTAGCTAAGGAACCTAGAAGAGTCTATAACCCTTACTTAATAATAAGAGAAGCATTAGAACTACTAAGCTTATAACTACTTATAAGCAAACAAGCCTTCTGCTTCTTTACATAATAAGTATAAAAATAAGCATAATAAGAAGTATTATTATTCTTATTATTATTATCCTTATTATTATTATTAGTATTATATAATCCTCTGCTATAGTAGTAGTAATAAGCTTTATATAACTGCTAGACACACTCTATATAAGCACTATTCTAGTACGTAGTAATATAAGTGTAAGCAGTAAAGTAAAGAGTGCTAGCACTACAGCTGCACTTCTAGAGGTAGGTATTAACAGCTTATCTACAGCTTTAGATAAAAACTACATAAAAATATCCCTTATAGCAGATTATCTTAGTAAGCAGAAAAGAGATATTCTTACTAGTAGGGAGGTAAATCTTAATATTACGTAAGGGTATATAAGCTACCTTATGCTCTTCCTCCTATACTAAACGTTAGCACTATATAAACTATTAGGTAGGACCTATATGTATATTAATTAAGAGGGTAATAAAGAAGGTATAGTTATAAGCTATTAAAGTAGGAAGAGTTACCTAATAGGTGCTACTAGCGTTAGTGTAAGTAGTAATAGTGCCTATAGGGGTTACCTAACCTCTAGTAGGAATAAGAGACATAATAACTAAAGGAAGCTTAGGTCTATATAAAGAAGTTAATTTTAGTTTAGTTAATTTTAGTTTAGTTAATTTTAGTTTAGTTAATTTTAGTTTAGTTAATTTTAGTTTAGTTAAGATTTTCTTTTTGTATAAAGAGAAAGTAGTGTAGTTATTAAAGAGAAGAAGAGAAAAAGAAAAAGAGAAAAAGAAAAAAAGAGGAAAAGATAGGCTGCTAGGCAGTTAAGGTAAAGCTAGAGGGTAAATATAATAACTACTATATATAACCTATCTACTTAACTAGACAGAAAGGAAGGAAGGACTGTATAAGTAAGGTAGGAAGGATTACAGGCGTTTTTAATTCTTCTGTTTTTTTTAAATCTATTATATAATAATTAGTAGCGTAACCTACTAAATTTATACATAAGGTTATTAATAGAACAATTAGTAACCTAATTAGCTACGTTAAAGGGATTATATAGTTAGGTTATAAAAGAAAAAATTATAAGTATTAAAATAACACTATTATATAACTGTATAACACCCTTAACTTAGGGAGATAAGTGTAGAGATTAGATTATGTAGCACTTATTTATACAGTAAAGGGAAACTACCTAAAGGTGTTATCTAACTGACTTAGGTAATCTAGGATAGTATATCTGTCTTATATAATACCTATCTTATAGGTAGGAAGGACAGTTACAGAATATATTCTTAAGTTCACCCTATCTTTTAGTACCTATATGTATATACACAGTCTATTTAATAAGTAATTAATATTACTAGCGTTAGATTAGTAATCTTACTTCTTAACAGCCTAGCAGCTAATATAGGCCTAATTATTAGGGTAAGGTAGGCCCTACAGTAGTAGCTCTACTCTTTTGTTAGTAGGATAGCCTAGAAGTAAGATAATGTATCTAAAATTACAATAATAAAGGAGCACTTAGGCTAGCTGCAGGTAGTAATCTACGCTATCTAGTAGGTGTAGTATAATTAAGGGATAGAAGTCTAAAGGTTAGAGAAAAGAGATTTTGCTAGAAGCTCTAAGGATACTATTAGTTAGAAACTTAATGTAATAGTTATACTTAATATATGTTACTAGACCCTTAGAAAATAAAACATGTTTACATAATGCATAGCCTAGAAGGGCAGAAGAAGCCTATAACTACATAAGTAGTTATTAAGTAGAAATTACACCCTAATAATAAAATAGACTATATAACTGCCTCTAGCAGCACTAAGGAAACATCTAAATTAGAAAAAGAGTAGCTCTAGGATAAAATTAGGCCCTAAAGCCTATAAGTAAAGAACATATAGGGTAGGAGGACTTCTAACGTAAATAGAAAATAAGCAGGCTAGCTATACTAGTAGAGGCCTATATTAATAAAAGAACCTCTATATAAGCCTTAATTAACACTAAGTGTAATATCTATACTATAGTTAATTATAACTTTATATATAAATTATACTTACTGTATGTTAATTAATATAAAATACCTTTATAAAGGTTTATAAAGGGAGCTATAAAAATAGATACTAATAGAGTTATTATCCTAATACTTAACCTTTATAGCTACTAAAAATATATTTATATATATATAGTGTGTAGCCTAGATATAGATATTTTCTTAAGTAAGCCTTAGATAGAAGATAACTAAGCTGTTTATAACACAGCAGAAAGGATAGTTTACTATAGCTACGCTAGCCTTATGCTTTACTTGGTTAGATAAGAAGAGTTAGAAAAAGTATAGTAAATATAAGAAGTATATATCTTAAATACTATATCTTTTATAGTAGTCTGCTGCTAGGCTGTATATAAAGAAAAAGCCTACTACTAAGCAGTAAATCGCCTATATAATATAAATGCCTCTAATATAGACGTCTCTAATAAGCAGTAAAGTATAGCTATATTTAGGTAAATTATAGCTATTAGCTTAGCTAATATAGAAAAGGCGCTATAGCTAAAGGCAGAGAAGGAAGTAAAATAAAGTACTATAGTTATAGTGCTTCTTAAGTAGGTAAGAAAGGAATTTAAAGACCTCTTTAACCTCTCTTTATCTATAGACCTACTACCTTAATAAAGTAGTTTTAACTACTATATTAAGCTAGAGAAAGATATAAGTAGAAAAGAAGCACTATTACCTTAAGGACTATTATATAGAATGTTATATAAGGAGCTCCTTATCCTTAAAAATATACTCTAAGACCTCCTAGATAAGAGTTTTATTTAGGTAAGCAGCTCTATAGCTAGCATACCTATTCTGTTTATATATAAGCTAGGTAGCAGACTATACTTCTATTATAATTATAAAGCACTTAATATTATTATAAAGAAGGACTAATACCTCTTACTGCTAATATCTAAGACTCTTAGATATATAGAGTTATTAAGATAGTTTATAAAGGTAGATATTATTACTACCTTCTATAAGATATATATTACTAAGGGTAATAAGCTAAAAACAGCATTCTAAATACACTATAGGCTTTTTAAATAGCTTATTTACCTCTTTAGGCTTACTAATACACTAGCCTTATAGTAGCAGTTTATTAATAGTATACTATAAGGCTTCCTTAATAATTTTACTACAGCCTACCTTAATAATATACTTATATACTTAAGTAGGTTAAAAAAGGACTATAAAGATAAAGTATAGTATTTCTTTTAAGCCTTTTATATAGTAGGACTAAGCCTTAATGCAGCTAAGAGTAAGTTTGCTATAAATAAAGTTAAGTATATTAGCTTTATTCTTAAGACTAAGAAAAAGGTCTTTATAGACCTTAAGAAGATATATATAATTTATAAATAGCTAATACCTATAAGCATAAAAGAGGTATATAGTTTCCTAAGGTTTATAAACAATTACTATATATTTATATAGGACTATATAACTATTATTAAGCTGCTTAATACACTTACAAAAAAGAGTATACTTTTTATATAGTCTAAAGCGCACTAAGAAGTCTTTACTAAGCTTAAAGATATATTTTCTATAGCATTACTACTTTATACTTTTAACCTAATAGTATTTACCTTTATTAAGACAGACTGCTTAGGCTTTATACTTAGTAGCACCTTTATACAGCTTAATAGGGATAGTAACCTCTACCTAGTTACTTTCTACTTATAGAAGCTTACCTTAGTGTAGTATAACTACCTGATTTATAATAAAGAACTTCTAGCTATAATAAAGTATCTATAAGCCTAGTAAGTAGAGCTTTAGAGTGCTAATAAGCTATTTTATATTATTACTAACTATAAGTTACTAAAGTACTTTATAATAAAGTAGAAGCTAATAAAGCGCTAAAGCTACTAGGTAGAGAAGCTAATAAAGTATAACTTCTATATTATTTATTACTTAGGTAAAGAAGTAAGTATCCTAAATACATTATTACGTAGGGAATAGGATACGCTAGTAAGCTAGAATAATAAATAGGAGTAAGGCTATATTATCTAAGTTATACTAGGAAACTTTATACTAGCCTTACTATTACGTACTAACTATATACTAGAGGCTTAGCGCTTATAATAGGAACTAACTCTAGTGCTAAAAACCTATATATTAGAGAATAACCTCTTATAATAGATATAGAAGATAATATAAGATATAGATATAGACCTTTAGTGTATTTATAACGCTATTATAAATAGCTTATATACACTCCCTATTAAAGTTAAGGTATATATCTAGATTAGTAACTACACACTAGATACAGCTAGGCGTCTTACCTAGCGTAGCTGTTTCTAGGTCTCTAGAGATAATAACTTAGACTCTCTATTAAATCAGTTAAATATAAAGTTAATATAGTAAAGCTATAATTTAACCTTATTAGGCTACTTAGGCTATAATAGTACACTTAAAATTATCTCTTAATGCTTCTACTAGCTAGGCTAGGTGAAGGCTATATACTGTTTTGTATATAACTATAATATCTATAGCTAAAGTAAAGTCTAGTAATATATAAAAAGAGGGTACTTATAGCCTCTTAAAATCCTAAAGCGCCTATAAAGTAACCTTTTAATAGACTTTATTATAGACTTACTGCCTTTAGGCGCTATAAAGGTGTGTTTTCTCTAGGTAATCTCTAACTAGTTAGGTAAAGTAATTACCTTTAAGGCTATAGACACTATAGAGGTAGAGGCCTATATAAAACGCTTCCTTAAATACTACTTCTGCTTCTATAGTATACCTAAAAGTATTATTAGTAATAGGGGTAGTAACTAGATAAGTAAGTTTTAGAAGCGTTTCTATATGCTAATAAGGGTTATATAGAAATTAAGTATAGCTTACTACCCTTAGAGTAATAGAGCTACTAAACGATTTAACTAGGAAATTTAAGCTATATTATACACCTATATTAGCTACCTCTAAGAGAACTAAGTGTAATAGCTTCTAGTTATATAACTTATAATTAATAATTATATAGTATTAGTAATAGGGGTTAGCCTCTTCTTTCTTACCTATAGGTACTATATAGAGCTAGTTAAAGTACGTAAGGGTAAAGAACTAGAACTAGGGTTATATAAGAAGGCTATAGAAAAGCTTATATAGAGAATAATAGATGTAATATATATAGCGTAAGCTGCTATAGCTGCAGCTTAGCAGCACACTAAAGACGCTGTAAATAAGCGCTATAATGCAGTAGAGAGGTTTAATATTAGTAATAAGGTTTAGCTAAACCTATATAATTACTACTCCCTTTAGCCTAACTATAAGCTTAATTAGCTTTATAGTAAGTATATAGTTATAAGAGTTATTACCCTTCTAGGCTATACATTATGTAAACGTGTTTTATTTTCTAGGGGTCTAGTGAACTGTACTAACCCCTATAGTACTGTGTGTTCTTAAACAAGCTACCTTACTAAGTTAACAGCATAAGAATAGGGCATAGTCCTTATATTAGGCTAACTGCTGTTGTTTTTTTTTTTTTTTTTGTATTATGTAACTAATCTTAACTGCAGGATCTAATTAGTTCTACACTAGTTTAATTAGCGTTCTTAAATAAGAGTTATTAGCCCCTTTATTATCTAACTTAATATACTAAGTAGTATCTATAATTATTTCTATATTAACCTTCTATAAAGGGCTATAACTAACCTCTTACTAAGGTAATAAACTATAGATATATAACCCCCTCTAATAATAGAAGATAGTAAGTAAGAATAGTATATTAAAGAGATTATTACAGCTAAGTAGAGGAAATAAGGATATAGTAAGTTACACTAGGCGCTAGTATAGTAGGAGGGATTTACTAATACTACTTAGAAGCCTATAGATCTTATAAGTAACACTATAGCGCTTAATACCTATAAAGTAAGATATAGCCTAATTAACGTTTATAATAGTAACTTAACCTATATATATATTAAGTAAAAGAAGTATAGAGGTAGAAGTAATATTATTTCTAGGCTGCAGCCTAACTCTCTTAACTAATAATAAGTAGCGTAAAAGGAGCTTAAGGGGCGTATAGAGTGTAGCTCCTACTTAAAGCTCTAAGGAGTGCTTATAGCCCTTACTAAGGGAAGAAGAGGGAGCAGCAGTAGTAGTAGTAGTAGTAGCAGCAGTAGCGTTAGCAGTATAGCTTAAACGTATTATATTAACAAACTATAAGCAGTTAGTAGGTTTAATAAATATATAAAGGTATATAAATATATAAAAGCTAGTATACTAGTAATACTTTTATAAGCTATAATAAGGCGCTCTACTTAGTTAGCTAAAAGGCCTCTTAGGGGAGTAGCCTTATTAAGCGCTATAATACTAATAGTAAGTATAATAGTAAGTAGGGTAGTAGTAGAAGTAACCTAGCTAGGGTTAAATACAGCCTTAATAAGGGTAGTAGAGATAGTAGTAGTAGCAGTAGGAGTAGTAGCAGTAGTAGCAGTAGAAGTAGCAGCAGTAGGGGATATAATAGATATACTACTAGCAGAACTAGTATGCTGCTTTATCTTATATAAATATATAAGATAAAGCTTATCTTACTGTATATAGATATAAGCCTAGTCTAAGGTAACTAAGTCTTTCTAAGCCTTAGCAGTAAAGCAGTAATATTAATTCTATATACATATTAGTAATAAAATAATATAATTAGAGCACTAAGCTTATTATCTCCTTAAGCTAGCCTAAAGGGGCTATAGTAATAATAGTAGCAGTAGTAACTATCTCCTAGTAGAGAGAGAGAGAGTTAATAAGGATCTAATATAAGGTTAGTACTAACTATAGAAAAGTGTCTTATAAGACAAAATGTATAGAAGGAGGGTAGGTATAGCTGCTATATATATAGTTAGTATAATAACTACTAGCACTAAGCTTATTAGTATATAAGGCTATATTAATATACTTTATAAGCTAGTTAGTATATATAAAATAGAAAATAGCCTAAAGGCTAATACGCTTTATATACTTATAGCGCTTTATAGGGGTCTTAGGGAGTAAGGAATTATTTAATTTCTTATCCTAAGTATACTTAAAAAGCAAACTTTATATACTAGTTAGCTTTAAAATATATAATTCTTATATAAGATAATATATAGCTAGAAGCTTAGTAGCAGTATTAGCAGTAGTAGTAGCAGTAGTAACAGTAGTAGCAGCAGTAGAGGTAGCAGTAGTAGCGTTAATAGTAGTAGTAGCAGCAGTATTATTAATAAGGGTAGAGAATATATAAGCCTCTAGAGAGAGACTAAGAGTAGGAGGCTGTTAGTGACGTTAGAAACAAAACTAAATAGTTAAAAAGTATATATATAAAGAGTGTATACGCCTAGAAGGGTAAGACTTATAGCTATTATATAATCTATTTAACTATATAATAATTAGCATAAGCTATATACACTAGTAGAGGAAAAGGGGGTGCTAATAGGTGTAAATCTAACCTACTTTTTAATAATTATAAGGGCTAAAGAAAAAAGAGAAGAAAAAAGAGAAGAAAATAATAGCCTATAAAATTATTATAATACTTACTTATAACGCCTAAGCTATAAGTAGTATAAGGCTACAGCCTATAGGGCTATAGCCTATAGGCTACTAGCAGTAAGAAGCACTATAGACTTACTATAATTCTTATAGGCGCCTATAGGTAGGTAAGAGGTATATATTATAGGCTACACTATAAAGGTGTTATAGCTAGGCTTTACCTACTATAGACTTAGGTAAGCTGTATATAAAAGCTTTACGCACTACATAAGTATATAGTATGTAATCTCTCTTTTTACTTCCTAGCTTAGATAACTAGTAATTAAGTTACTAATTACCTAAATAAGGCCTTATCTAGCCTTTTATAAATTCCTACTAGTAGTATTACTTATATATAAGCAGGCTAGACTAGGGTAGGGCTCTAACTACTTTAGTTAGCTAGGTTAGTCCTAGTTAGCGCCTTTAGATTAGCTAGCGCTAGCTCTACAGCATAAAGTGTAACCTACATTAGGCTTAAAGGGACTAATATATAATAGGTAGTGCCTAGCGCCGCCTAGTAACAGCTAGGCAGGCGCTAGGTGCTAGACGCCTAGGGCCTTTAGGGTTTGTATAGCCTTTATCTCTAGCGTATAGCATCTAGCGCTAGTAGATATATAGGCCTAACTTAGGATGTATTACGTTAGAAAGGGAGGTAATTATAAGGGGTTAGTCTAGTTAGTAAGACGCTAGCGTCTAGGCGTCTTACTTAAGGATACATATAGTGCAGTTAGGTATAAAGTGCCTAAACTAGTAGATCTTTTAGTAATACTAAAATAGTCTATTATAGGGCGTAGCACACTACCCTAGTCCTTATAATTTTCTAGAGGTCTAGTAATATATATTAAGTATAACTATTATATTAAGTTTCTAACTAACACCTTAGAGCTTCTAGTAAAATCTCTACTTCTATCTCTTAATTATACTACACCTACTAGATAGTATAGATTACTACCTACAGCTAGCCTAAGTGCTTCTTTATTCTTATAACTTTAGATATATTATCCTACTTCTAGGCTATCTTACTAATAAAAAAGTAGAGCTACTACTATAAAGCCTACCTTACCCTAATAATTAGGCCTATATTAGCTATTAGGCTGTTAAAAAGTAAGATTACTAATCTAATACTAGTAATATTAATTACTATATAATTATCTATTCTGCTATTAATAGTAATAATGTTATATAGAGAGTTCTTTTTATACTACTTAATAATAGAGCTTATCTAAGCTGTTATTAACTGTTTTATAACCTCTAAGGGGTTATTTAAGAACGCTAATTAAACTAGCGTAGAACTAATTAGATCCTACAGTTAAGATTAGTCACACAATACAAAAAAAACAACAGCAGTTAGCCTAATATAAGCACTATACCCTATTCTTATGCTATTAACTTAGTAAGATAGCTTATTTAAGAATATATAGTACTATAGGGGTTAGTATAGTCTTAATACTAGATTAACTTACTAGAGATAGCTTTACTCTTAAGGTCTATACTACTAAGGTTAAGAACTCTTAACTATAGAGGTATTTAACCTTAAGAGGCAGGCTTATTAGGTATATATAGTTAGCTAGGATAGAATCTCCTAGGATTCTCCTATTAACTATACCTACAACCTGCTAAACCTACAGTTTAGACAAATCATCCTAAAACCTGCTAAAGCAACTAAATTAAATCCTCCTTTCTAATCTTATTAAGTCTAATCTTATTAACTCCTTATCTATACCTTAGTTATACCTACACTTAACCTAGACAACCCCTTTAAACTAGGCACCCCTCTTAATTATAACCTCTTAGAGGTTATAAAATAGTTTATAACAGCTTAGATAAGCTCTATTATTAAGCAGTACAGAGGAAACTCTCTATATAACATTATTACTATTAATAGTAGAATAAATAACTATATAGTAATTAATATTACTAGCGTTAGATTAGTAATCTTACTTCTTAACAGCCTAGCAGCTAATATAAGCCTAATTATTAGGGTAAGGCAGGCCCTACAGCAGCAGCTCTACTCTTTTATTAGCAGGATAGCCTAGAAGTAGGACGACGTATCTAAAACTATAATAATAAAGGAGCACTTAGGCTAGCTGCAGGTAATAATCTACGCCATCCAGTAGGTGCAGTACAATTAAGGAACAGAAGTCTAAAGGTTAGAGAAAAGAGATTTTGCTAGAAGCTCTAAGGTGTTAGTTAGAAACTCAATACAATAGTTATACTTAATACATGTCACTAGACCCCTAGAAAATAAAACACGTTTACATAATGCATAGCCTAGAAGGGCTTAAAGGGGTTATAATTAAGAGAGATACCTAGTTTAAAGAGGTTATCTAGGTTAAGTATAAGTATAACTAAGAATAAAAAGTTAATAAGATTAGACTTAATAAGATTAGAAAGGAGAATTTAATTTAGTTACTTTAGTAGGTTTTAAGATAATTTATCTAAACTGTAGGTTTAGTAGGTTGCAGTAGAGGAGATTTATCTAGATTGTAGGTTTAGTAGGTTATAAGTTAAATACCTCTATAGTTAAGAGTTCTTACTGCAGACCTTAGTAGTATAGACCTTAAGAGTAAAGCTATCTCTAGTAAGTTAATCTAGTATTAAGACTATACTAACCCCTATAGTACTATATATTCTTAAATAAGCTACCTTACTAAGTTAATAGTATAAGAATAGGGTATAGTGCTTATATTAGGCTAACTGCTGTTATTTATTTTATATTATATAACTAATCTTAACTATAGAATCTAATTAGTTCTACGCTAGTTTAATTAGCGTTCTTAAATTAAGCCTAAATCTAATATTAATAAGTAAGCTAAGTAATAAAGGCTTTTTATAGTGTAAAAGGAGGCTAGTGTAATCTTTCCCTTATACCTACTATATAGTTAGTTATTCCTAATAGTTACTACCCTTACCTCTTATAGGCGTTTAGTAAGCTTTAGGTTATATTATATATACTTTCTAATTATAGTCTTAACTACGTTGCTCTCTTACTGCCCTATAGGGTGTGTATAAGGAAGGGTGTACTAGTAGTAGTTAATATAGTGCCTTAAGGTAAGGTAAAGCTAGTAGCTTATATACTTTAGAGGTAGTATTTCTACTACTACGCTTATACTTAACCTTTCTTACTTAGGTAGTACGCTTAGCTCTTATAAAAGCACTAGCAGCCCTAATAACAATAAGAATTACTTATAAAGTGCATTTAGCTTATAAGATTATATCTACTAGCAGCCTCTATAGCTATAACTCCTACTGCTATAGCCTTTATTACTTTAATTACTATAGTTACCTTTAGGGTTTTTATAGCCTATATTAGTTAGACTAAAGGCGCTATATATTACTTTCCTATTCTCTAGGGTGTTAACATAGGTTATAGCTTTATATACTACTACTACAGCCTATATAACTATAAGACTACTATTCTTAATAGCGCTATCTCTTATTTTAATAAAGGTCTAAGTCTAGGCTGTAAGGTAACTATTTAAAAGGTATATTATAAGGTTACTAAACTAGTCTTTTAGGTTAGTAATACCTAAGATACTACTTATAACGCCTTTATTTAAAGCAGCCTGCTATTTAGCAGTCTACTTCTTAACTGCTTCTTAGTTAGTTAAGGTAGCTCTTATACCTTTAAGAAGGGTCTTTCTATAAGCTAATTTTACTTTATTATATTACTTAACCTTAGTCTAGCTAACGTTTTCTTAAAGGGTATTTACTTAGGAGTTAAGATTCTAATTAGTAAGGTAATAGTATAGAAGAAGGTTAATACTAATAGTATTTCTAACCTAATTAAGAAGCTTAATATAAGCCCTTTTCTAATAAGTATATATTTAGTATCTTTAATTATAATTACTTTAATAGTTCTTATAGACTATTAATTTAATAATTAATAGCTTATAAACATTTAAAGCTTATAGATGCTTATTATTATTAAGTAAGAGGCTAATAGTAGAGTTACTTTAATTAGTTCTTTTTAGGTAGTTACTTAGCTTTAGTATTCTTAGAGCCTAAAAGAGCATAGGGAGAGCCTTATAAGCAGCTCTTAAGCCCTTAAGTATAAAGTTAATTACTTCCTAAAGGTTATTTACTTTTACTTTTAATTTTAGCTAGTTAAACTAAAAGACCTAATTATAGGTAGTATTAAGAGTAACTTTTATATTATTAGTTATTATTATATACTTTTAGCTTATAGGAATTATATTACTAAGCTTATTACTATTAAGTTTTAAGTATATAAGACTCTTAATTATTAAATTAATAGAAGTAATAGTAATAGGTTAATATTATATATATTATATATTATATATATATCTAACTATATATATAACTATAACTATTTTGTTACCCTTACGCCTAGCCTTACTACCTAACTAGGCCCTTAGCAACCCCTTTTCTAGGTGCCTAAGGCCTCCACGAAGCCTACTGCCTGGGATAAAGCCTGTAGCAGTCCCTCTGTGATTTGCCAAGCAACCAGGCCAAATCAGGCTGATAACTCCTATCTCCACGCACCCTTTCGGCGCGCACAAAGTGCCCTCCGTGGGACCCTCTAATTCAACAGCAGGCACAACAGGATTGTGTTGCGCTGCACACTAGTAAGATATATAGGCAGCAGGATAAAAGGGGGCTATCTGTTATCCAGCCTGGCACCAAGAGCCGTGTTCGACTGGGAGGTAGGACAAGGGAGGTCCCACGCAATCCAGTGTTTGCAAATACGTCCCCCGTAGTCGTTAAGCCACTCTTCGAGCTCGAACATGTCGCCTTCTAGATAGGATACCGTCTCGTGTATGAAAAGGAACAGCTTGTTATTAATAATATGCACCCGCCAAGTAGACCAACAGTCTACGCTTCCTCCAAGGAACAGTCCTCTTTTAATATCCATATTAAGCATTCCTACTAGGAAACTATACGCCTTCCCATACAGATAACGGTTCATAATCAACCAGGCATGGTGATACGTCATTCGTCCGAGCAATAAGGGTAGGCAAAAGCCATCTGCCCTACATAAAAGACCGGTTCTAACGCCTGAGAACAGTACATATCCTCTGTATCGCCATAGGTAGAGGATAGCACACTCAGCACAATACAGAAGGTGCAGAACGTCCCTTTCAAGCAGTGTAAGAAGTGCGTCTTTTGATTGAGCGTTGAGAACCGGCGACGCATGGAAATAGGAGACGTAGAACGACCGACAGGTGAGGGCAAGCAACAAGGCCGCTTCAGGTGATAGGTAGCCAATGATGAGGAGCATGATCTCTGGCGGCAGCCTGAGGGTCGACGTTTGCCAGGCAACAAGCCTCGCAGCATGCCTCCAGAGCGAGACCAGATGTCGCCTAGCTGTAAATCCGCACATAGGATCGTAGAAGTGTAGTTATTATCCAAGGGAGAGAAGAAGAAGCTCAATATCGTGAGGAGAGGAGGTGAATGGTGTGCTGCCGAGTGACCGGAGAAAAACCTTTGTGCTGCCCATCAATGTACGCGCCACAAAGTTCGAGGCCGGCTTCCGACAAATTACCTAGATAAAAAAGGCGTTTGGCCCCCCCGCCAAATCCGATTCAACACCGTCCCAGGATTCCCGCTGGACCAAAGCGCTTCTTTAGAGGGCTCTCCAGATGAAGCAACGAGCTATCAAGGTCATTTCATGTCACCGGTTGACTGGCTGGTTGGCTTACAGCAACCACCAAATTGCCCCACAGGCGGGTCTTATCATGTGATGAGCACCGTACGTCTAGGAAGTGTGATGTGAAAAGTGGTTCATCTTCTCTAAGATCTATCCTAAACGAAGGTACGGGTTGAAATACCCGCGAGATCCATCACGTGACCGGTACGTGTGGCTCGTGCCATACGGTATGGCTGACGAAGCAGTTCTGCTTCATGACATTATGCAAACCAACCTCAATTGATCTAACTGTAGACGCTAACATCAAGAGCATAACGACAAGGCAGTACGATAGTCAATGCAGTCTCTGCCGCTTGAGCCCATACAAGCATAATTTGTTCTAAAGTTTAAAGAGCCTGTTACTAATGCTAGTAATTAATCATTAGAGATGCTGCCTTTTTGCCACTACAAACACTGCAATATCTAAAAGAGGCATTTAGTCTAGCTATTAACACTAGAAACAAACTTGCTTCAAGCTGGTAGCAGTGGGTGCAAGCCAATAGAGCAGGTCAAAGGATAAGCCTAAAAGCAATGACTTGTTAAAGCCAAGAATTGTTTCAACTAGATTCTAACTAGAACTACAGATACTTATGCGTTAGAGTGCACAAGCCACACAACACACACTCTGCCCAGCAAAGAGTGCGATGTGTCACATGTGTTGCTCTACTGTTGGAGTGCATAGGCCACAGAACACACACTCCGCCCAGCAAAAAGTGCGTTCTGTCACGTATGCTACTCTAACAAACAAGTATGCTTGCTATTTACAGGTTGCACTTTGCACCGGCGAGCACCGAAGATACTCCCCCCTTTAGGGAACATGCCTTTGAATAAGCTGCTTGCTGGTTTATGTCTGCTAATGACAGACAGCAAAACTGTCCAGTAAATATTTAGTCGGTGCGTCTAGAGAGCAATATAAAGACACTTACCCCGTCAGACGAAGCCTTTGTACCCTTCGCAGCTGTGCAGGGACCATTGTCTGTAATGATCACCCCCCCAATGGCGGGTTTGCAATTGAATACAGCCAAGTTTGGCTGTCTATATCAAGGAAAAACCCATTAGTTAGGATAAATTAAAGAAGAGTCAGCCTTAGGATATACTTACGCTTGGATACCCACAGCAAGGCAGAGAGTAGTAATAGAGATAGTGCTAATCAGATGCATTGTAGAAAAGGACTGTAATGTTACTTTGCTAAAGAAAATCTTGTGTTGATAGAATAATGCACGAAGTGCTTGGATGTTATTAACTGGATTGCAGATACTAGAGACTGTCATGGCTTTATATACTTATGGCTGTGGTAGTCGAAAGCGGTAGCATGATAGAGCTGCCCACAGGGTAACAAAGGTGGACCCTCTTAGGCAATGCCGGGTGCATTGACTGTAGATCCAGCCACCTGAACTTCAGGAGTTCCATGTTGGCCTACATATTTAACCAGGGGGAAACACAGGGGTTATCCTTTCTATTTACATAAGCGAATACGGATATGCAGGCAATTAACCTTACACCTTTTTATAATAGTTAATTAAGAACGATCTTATTGACTAGAGAGACCTGATAAGGCTAAAAGTGCATACATATTTTAAATGAATCGCGTTGACACAGCCGGCCGTCGTTAAGTTAGCTCAAGTGAGACGAGCAGTGGTTTTGAATGTCGCTGTTACCTTAGTTTTCGTGTTACAGGGGCATGTCAAAAGTCTGAAAACCCCCTCATCTGCAGACTTGTGACATGGCACTGTAACGATAATCACCTCCTTATGGCCCACTATACACTTTTGTGTCGCGCATTACCAGTGTCAAACAGCCAGAGAGGTCCGGCGCTCTTATTGAAGATGGACGTGACACCTGTAAAGACTGCAAAAGACGGCACTTCCGAAGCCTAATGATGACGCAGGTGATTCTTCATCTTGATTCATCTCGTCGCCAAGAAATGCCGGACAAACCTTGTCTTGCGTCGAATTGACGAGGGTAAAGGTGGTGGTTCAGTATTGCTATGCGTTGTGTGCGTGTGTGTAACTGTAACCATTCCGTTGCCCTTGCGCCCGGCCTTTCCGGCCCTTGGCACCCCCCTTTACTGGGCCCCCACGAGGCCCACTGCCCGGGGCGAAGCCCGTGGGCCGTGGCAGTCCCCTCGTTGCCGCCGAGCGGCCCAGGCGCGCCGGTCGAAATTTCCTACCTCCTGCCTCCGTTGTGCCCATATTATCCCTTATTTGCCCATAACATACCCTTTCATACGGAGTACAGGCCTGCAATTCAACACCCCCCCCACCCCCCCCAGGGGAAGGGCCTGCGGCAGGCCTTCATGGCCGTGGGCCAATTGGCCCTTCACGGTCATGAAGGCCGGGCCCTTTTTCGCTGGAACTTTCCTGCAGGTGAATTGCTCCTTCTAAGCGCCCTTTGGCGCGTATGGAGCGTATGCTGCGTATGGCAAAGGCCCACGGCACGAAGGAGATCACAAACCCCTTCGACCCTCGTTGTTGACGAGCGGGACTGCGGCGGTGCCAGCGAAGTTTTTCGGTTGTGTTATTGTCTGCAGCTGCGCCAGCGAGGTCTTCATCGTCTGCGGACTGCGGCGGCAACAGCGAAGTCCTCTTGGAGGCTCACGTAGGGGGTCGAATCTGCAACCTAGAGAGATCACGGGCTCCTTCGGCCTCCACCCCCTGAGCAGCTGCTGCGTTGGAGTGCGGCGGCGCCAGCGAAGTCTTCATCGTCGGTGGACTGCGGCAGTGCCGGCGAAGTCCTCTTATCTGTTCTTTGCTGGTAGCAATAGTGTTGTGCTTTCACATCTCTCTCGCTTGGCGGCGATCAGCGGCGGCGGCGGCGTTGTGTGAATACTATTTTGCCTGAAGATACCTGTTGAATTAGAGGGCCCCACGGAGGGCACTTTGCGCGTGCCGAAAAGGGGGCGCAGAGATAGGAGTTATCGGCCCGATTCGGCGAAGCTGCTCGGCAAATAACAGAGGGACTGCCGCAGGCTTCGCCCTAGGCAGTAGGTGTTGAATTAGAGGGCTCTACGGAGGGCACTCTGTGCGCGCAGAAAGGAATGCGAGGAGATAGGAGTTATTAGCCTGATTTTGTTGAATTAGAGGGTCCCACGGAGGGCACTTTGTGCGCGCCAGAAAGGGTGCGCAGAGATAGGAGTTATCAGCCTAATTTAGCCTAGTTGCTTAGCAAATATTAGAGGGACTGCTGCAGGCTTTACCCTAGGCAGTAGGCTTTATAGAGGCCTTAGGCACCTAGAAAAGGGGTTGCTAAGGGCTAAGTTAGGTAGTAAGGCTAGGCAGAAGGGTAACGTAATAGTTATAGTTACATATTAGAGATACATATATAACGCATAATATATATAATATTAACTAATTACTATTACCCCTATTAATTTAATAATTAAGAGTCTTATACACTTAGAAATTAATAGTAATAAGTTTAGTAATGTAATTCCTATAAGCTAAAAAGTATATAATAATAACTAATAATATAAAAATTACCCTAAAATCCTTCTCTAACTAGACTATCTAGTTTAAGTAGCTTTAGGTAAAAGCTAAAGCTTATAACCTATAGGAAGTAATTAACCTATTAGTAAGTAATTCTTATAAGCTTAGTAAGACTATTATAGCACTTATAGAGCGCCTAACGCACCCTTAGCCTTATAACTATCTAAGATACTAAGCTCTATATATAGGATTAAGCTCCTTAAGCGCTTAAGGGGTAGAAGTAACTTTAATCCTAACAGCTAGTTAGGGATTACTCCTTAAGCCTACAGCAGCAGCTAACTTATAGGCTAAAGGGGTCTATAAGCTCTTACTAAGTAACTTACTATTATATAAGGAGTAGTAAAGTAAATACACTAATACATTAAAGGAGTATAAAACATATATATAAAAATATACCCTACTGTAGGACTAGTTTAGAGATACTATAAGTATTAAGCTTTTAGAACACTATTACAAACTAGATAAGCACCTTAACTAATAGGTAAAGGAGCTTAAGAATTATATTACTAAGTATCTAAAGGAAAGGCGTAATAAGACGTAGATAAAATACAAAAGAATTCTCTATAAAGGCGCCTAGAATTACCTTAATAATATAAAGGAGCTTAAGAAATAGCTTCTTATATAGGAAAGCGCCCTTTATAATGTAAAGGCTAATAAAGTCCCTAACGTATAGTACTTAAAGCACTAGTTTTAGGATATTATAAAAGCCTTTTTAACTAGTTACTTTACCTAATAGGTATTTACCTACCTATAGTAAAGTAAGAAAGATACTAAGAAAGGGAATCTTATAATCTTTATAATAATAAGTAATATATAAAGGGTAATAGAGCTCCTTAGTAATATACTTATTAGGTAAAAGGCTATATATAACGCCTTTAGCCTAACTAATATAGGTTATAAGAACCCTAAAGGTAACTATAGAAATTAAAATAATAGAAACTATAGCAGTAGGAATTATAGCTATAGAGGCTGCTAGTAGATATAATCTTATAAGCTAAGCGTACTTGATAAGTAATCTTTATTATTATTAGGGCTTCTAACGCTATTATAAAAGTAAAGTGTACTACCTAAGTAAGAGAGGTTAAGTATAAGTATAGTAGAGATACTACTTTTAAAACGTATAAGCTACTAGCTTTACCTTACCTTAAGGCACTATATTAACTACTACTAGTACGCCCTTCCTTATATACACCCTAAAGGGTAGTAGTAAAGTAAAGTAGTTAAGGCTATAATTAAAAAGCGTATATAATGTAACCTAAAGATTACTAAACGCCTATAAGAGGTAAGGGTAGTAACTATTAAAAATAACTAACTATATAGTAGATATAAGGGAAAGATTACACTAGCCTCCTTTTATACTGCAAAAAGCCTTTATTACCTAGCTTACTTAGTAATATTAGATTTAGGCTTAATAGTATATGTTTTTAATAAGCCTTTATAGTTTAAGATAATAAGGGCTGCGCTAGTAGGTAATTTCCTATAGGCTAGCTTATAGTAACTACCTATTAAAGCGTATAGCACTATATAAATTAGGCTTAAGGGGTATATAGGTACTATTATAAGGCTTACCCTATATAACGTTACCCTTTACCCTAGCCTTACAGCTAACCTAGTGTCCTTTAAGAAGCTAAAGTAATAAGGTATTTAGTAGGATATAAGTCTTAGAAATACCTACGTGACGTAGTGGCATACGTCTAGTAGCGTCTGTGCGCTCTACGCGCAGACAGTTAGTTTAATTCTAACTGCAGGAAGCTACTTTTGCAGAAGTCTGATTAGCTACTAGAGCCCTACAAAAGTAGAGCCTTAGGCCCTATATGTATAATAGAGCTCTAATAATAGTGCACTACACCTACGTATTATGTTTTCCCTTTATAATAATCCTATATTATATTAGGTAAAAATAAGCTAACCTTCTAATGTTTAATAAGATAGAGTAGTTTTCCTCCTATATAAATTATAGGAGGTTTTTCTCTCTACCTATATAGATTAATAAGTACTATATATATAGAATAGTGTAAGGGAATACCTTACTAGTTCCTACCTAAATAGTGAATAATATAAGACTCCTATTGCTATAAAAAAAAAATAAGTCTTAGAAATAACTGCTTATAAAAGGCAGATAGGTCCTTTATAGCCTACCTTAATAATATTTATAACTAATAGGTTCTTAACTATAGGCCCTTTAAGGTAGAGGCTGCTTTAGCTGCTGCTATACCCTTACCTCCTATAGGCTTAGATAAAGCACCCTAATTACACTAATAAAATAAATACACTATAAAGACATATAGGAAGCGAATTCTTAGCAGCCTATTTACTTAGCACTACAGGCTAGGTTACTTAGGCCCTAAAGTAATTAAGAGGATTATTAATATAGCTTATAGAGTGTATCTTAAAGGCTTTAATAATTATAAGACTTACACTATTAACTATAACGCCTATATAAAAGGCAAAGCCTACTGCTTAGTTAGGCGCAGCCTATATAAATCTATAATTTATATAAAGCCTAGCGACTGCTTAGTAATTAACTTCTATAACCTAGAGGTTAGTTACGTAGGGTATACGTCTTACATAATAATTTCTAACTGCAGTAGTAGTTATATATAGGATTTCTACCTACGCTAAAGGGCTACTAAGATACTACTTACTATACTTATAGACTTTCTTACTCTATTAGAAGTATAATATAACTATTAGGTAAAGGTTATTAAGACTAATAATAAGCTTCTATACTACTTAGATATTATAGATATAATAGAGGTATGTAGTATATACCTTAAGGTAAGCGCCCTAAATACCTAAGCGTAAAACAGAGCTATAGAGCGTATTATTATAGTTATTAAGCAAAAAGCATGCAGTATAGTAATTAATATATACCTACTAAACGTCCTTTAGGTAGAGGTCTATATAGCTGCTACCTACCTTTATAACTATATACTGTAAGCGTCTTATAGTTAGAAAACCCTATACTAACTGTAGTATAAGCACTTCTAGAGTAAAGCTAACGTAGTATACACTTAGCTAGACCTTTCTTACCTATATGTATATAGTTATAAAGCGTATATACTTACTGCTAACGCCTAACTTTACTGTAATTAACGCTAATAACTAGCCCTAAGGGCTTAGATTAGCTATTTTATAGGTTATAGCTTAAGTAACTTATATTAAATATAGAGCCCTACCTATAGTAAAGTTTTTACTATATAGGATGTTATTTTTAATAAGAAGGTTACCTTTAATAGTAATATTATAAAGCTTGCTAATAATATATATAAGAGTAATCTATAGGAAATAGCTGCTATAATTAAGCGTCTTATACGCTAAGAGGCGTAGGAAAGAAGCTTTATATATGCAGTAGATAAAGAAGCTAATAAGATCTAAGAATATACTAACTACGCTAAGGGGGTAGAAGGCCCTAACAGCCTAACCCTTTATAGCTATAAAACTAAAGACCTTTTAAATTACAGCTATAAAGGGCTAGCCTCTCTGTTACCTTATACTAAAGTAGGGTTTATGTTAATAACGCTACTAATAACGCTACCCCTAAAGGCCTTATTTATAACTACCCTTAGAGATACACTTAATATAAGGAGGTAGGAAGAAGGATCTTAAGAATAATAATTATAAGTGCTTAGAAGAGCTGCTAATAATATAACTTTTAAGTATAAGCTGCTAAGATAATCTTTTAAGACTGCGTTTCTAGTAGGTTACTCCTACTAGAAGTAATACTTATATATTAAAGCTAAGTAGAAATAACTAGATAGTACTTATATGCTGCAGGAGAGGGCTAATTACCCTATTTTACTAGTAAGTGTAGGTCTACTAGGTGCGCTTATAATAGAGCTAAAAGTGTAACTAGGTATGCCTTTAAGTATGTCTAGCGTATAGCCTAATACAGGCTAGAAGTAGGAGGTAGCTAATAGGCTTACTATAAGGAGCAGTAGAGCAGCCTTTTTAATAGGTACCTACTAGAAACACCTACCTTCTCTTCTTATATTATATAGTTAGCTAGTAAACTACCCTTTTAAAGATACTTTTAAGGAGGCTAAAAGGAGCTATCTTTATAGCTATAAGACGTTAAGGTTATAGAGGGAAGTTCCTAAAGGCTTTACTTATAGTAATTAGATTCTTAACTATATATAGGTCTATATATATAAGCTTAATAAGTATAGCTGCCTTATAAAAGTAAAGGTAAGGCTTATTATATATAGTAACTAATAGGTAAAAGATTTATATAATATATATAAAGCTATGTTAGTAGGTATATCCTTCTAAATATTAATAGCCCTAACTGCCTGCTTTAACTTAGAGTTACTTTAATATAACGCTTTTAATATATTTATTTATATAGATATTAATAAGGAGGTGTATATAGAGTTACTACTAGGTTATAATAAGAAAGGCGTTATTATATACCTTTAGAAAGCCCTCTATAGTTTACGCTAATTACCCCTCCTTTAGTAATAGCACTTTAAAGTAGGACTTATTATATAAGGTTTCTAATACGTTATAGGTAAAGACTGCTAATAGCAGAAAGGCTAGATTATATTCTTCTTTTATATTAATAACTGTATATTAGCGTTTCTAAAGGCCTATAAGCGCGTAGTAATTAAGGAGCTAAGCGCCCTCTAGGCAAAGTATTACCTTAAAGGAGGATAGAAGCTTTAGTAGTTTCTAGGCCTTAAAGTCCTATATAACTATATAAGCAGGAGACTCTAGCTCTTATAAGCAGTATATATAGAGAAGGCTATAAAACTGCTCTCTATATACGCTAATATTATAAATAATATATGTAAATTTACCCCTATAATAAAGGAAGAGCTTCTGCTGTATACTAATAACATAGCGTATTATAAAATAAATAGATACTAGCAGAAGGTTAGTATAATCCTTTATGCTGCTATTATAATACGCCTTAATATTACTTTTACAGTAAGTAGGCTTATAAGGTCTAATTAGAACCTAAGTAAAGCCTACTAGAAGGCTGCTAACTACATATTATTATACCTTTATTATATATATTACCTCTACTTTTAATTTAGCGCCAAGCCTAGTAGTAATAAAGACGCCTTAGAGGTTACCTCTAACTTAAGCTTTATAGATAATTTACTTAACTATAAGAGCTCTTAGGCCTTTATAATAAAGCTTTTTAGAGGCCTTATTACCTAGTAGGCTAATAAGTAAGATACTGTTACTATATTAACTACTAAGGTAGAGCTTCTAGCGCTCTTATAAGCAGCTAAGGAAGCCTTTTTTGCTAGCTAATTAATATTACGCTTATAAGTATAGCTCCCTATAGAGCGCAGCTAGCAGTTAATATATACATTAAAAGCACCTTAGCCTATAAGAATATAGATATAATATAATAATTAACAGACTGTTAATCTTATAACTAAAGAGCTCTTAAAGCTCTATATTAAGTTACATTATATAGATATTTATAACTACTAGTTATAACAGGAGGTTACTTAGCAGCATATTAACGTTATATATATACTGTCTGTAGAGCTTATAGCAGACAGACTTACTAAGGCCCTTAACCTATTAAAGCATAAGGCCTTCTTATAATAGATAAATATAACTAATAAGAAGACGCTTCTTAAGCGTAACTAAGCGTAAGAGCTTACTAAAGATAAGGCTTACTTAGAAGCATAGATAATAAAGGAAGACATATAGGCTATAGATAAGACTTATAATCTCCTACACGCTAGTGCCCTATAAGCACTATAGGGTTATAAGAAAGCCCTTTCTAAGCGCCTTTTACGTAGGGTATTATAAAGTAAAGGCTTTACCCTTTATAGCTGTAAGCTGTAAAGGCCTATAAGAAGGCCTTCCCTAAGGGGGTATATTAAATTAGAGGGTCCTATAGAGGGCACTTTATGCGCGCTAGAAAGTATATATAGAGATAGGAGTTATTAGCCTAATTTAGCCTAGTTACTTAGTAAATATTAGAGGGACTGCTGTAGGCTTTACCTTAGGCAGTAGGCTTTATAGAGGCCTTAGGCACCTAGAAAAGGGGTTGCTAAGGGCTAAGTTAGGTAGTAAGGCTAGGCAGAAGGGTAACGTAATAGTTACAGTTATATATATAGAGATACACACATAACGCATAATATACGTAATATTAACTAATTACTATTACCCTTATTAATTTAATAGGCAGTAAGGCTAGGCAAAAGAGTAGTATACCCCTTAGCCTACTTTGATTCTAGCCTTATTTATTTGTTCCTTATAGACTTAGCAAATTAACCTATAACTACAATATTATCTATAACTAATAACACTATATTTACTATAGGAAAACTAGCCTTTTTAATTATAATAATTACCTACTATAAGGAAATAATAAATAAATCTTATAGTAGGGTATTTTAGTAGTTATAATTACAGCTATATAATTTTTTTTGCCTACTAACGTTAGTTATAAGGTATCTTAATGTTTATAGTTCCTATATTTAGGGATAGTAATAACATCCTACTATCTCTACTACTATTACTTTCCTATAAGTCTTAGGCCTATTAGTTAAAGTTAAACCTATTTATATCCTCCTTTTAGGTCTGTAATCCCTCTATAATCCTTCTGCCTCTATTCCTAAGTCCTTAAAGGTGCTAAAGGGTTATATATATAAGGTAGTATAGGCATTAGTAGTCCTCTTATTAAGTTAGAAGACTACTAACCCTAGTAATAAGGAAAAGACTTCCTCTATACTATACTTAAGGGTACTCTTACTACTAGTCTTACTACCTTTTATCTGCAGCCTAGATAATAATTCTAGTACTAGCTCCTATAAGGGTATTCCTAGCTTAGCCTATATCTCTAAGAGGGGATCCTTAAGAGGAATAAAGTTATTATTATAATTAATAGGTGCTTAGGGATTATCTATATAGGGATCTTACTAGATTATCTCCTCTAGTAATAGGTAGTGTAGATACTCCTAAGCCTACTAGGTAATATAAGGTATATAGTAAAGTAATAAGCCTAGCTCCTATTTTATCTTTTTCTAATTAAAGGATATATTATTCTATTTAGTAATTAGATCTAAGGTAGCTAGGTTAACTGCTAGCTAGGATAGTTAAGAATCCTCTGCTAGTAAAGGCTGTAAAATAGCCTTACCTTTTCCCTTTTGTTATTTAGGCTAGCCTTTCTTAGCCTTATCTTAGAATACCTTTAGTATCTAATTTATCCTTCTGCTGCTCTTATTAATCTCCTTTATAGCTGTCTTATTAATATATATATCTTACTACTTTCTAATCTGCTTTACTATAATAACTCTATTTGTTATCTTAAGTAATCTTTTTATATAAGATAATAGGGTATTCTACTTAAGGATATCCTAATCTCTCTTTTGTTATTTAATAACTCTACCTTATAAAAGAATACTAACTCTAAGGGCAGCCCTAGCATCCTAAACATCCTACTAGAGCTAAGGAGGGAGCTTTACTATATATTTATTCTACTAGGCTGTTTCTAGCTTTAGCTTTACTTTTTAAGGGGTTATAGTGTTTCTAGTAATAGCATCTAGGAATATAGGTTGTTACTAGAGATCCCTTTTTACTCTAATAGGCCTAAAAGCTCTTTTAGGTTAGCATAGCTATAGACTAGACTTAGAGAATCTAACCCTAATATTATAGTCTATAAATCCTACCTTAAAGATCTTACCCTATATACTAAGGAAGTATAGCTTATTAAAAACAAACTAAGCCCTCTAGATAGCCTTAATTACTATACTATAATATATCTTTTTAATATACTAGTATATCCTAATATCTAGAGGTTACAGAAAGTAACTGTAATAAGCTAGTAGAAGGAAGGGGATAATATAAAAGAAGTAGCAGTAGTAGATAAACTCTACACTCTTATAAGCATAAAATCTATCTATAACTAACAGCCTCTATCTTTAAGGCCCTTAAGTCTAGTAATAGGTAAAGTTTAGGCTGTTAATAATACTAAAGATAACCTCTATGCCTATAGATGCTAAGAAGCTAAAATACTGCTTAAGAGTATACCCCTCTGCTAAAAAGGAGGTACTACGTTTAAAAGACTAGGTGTTAAAGTAATAAAGCTATATAACTACTAGAGTAGAGTTATTATACCCTAACTTATTGTATACTAAAAGGACTTTATCTTAAAGTTTAGTAGCACTATAATCCTCTAGTATAACCTTACTAGTTAAGATTAAGAAGGAGGGTATTAATATATTAGCAGCAGAGACATAGTTAACTACTATAAGGCCCTCCTTATTAGCTAGGTTAAATATTATAGGCTTAAAGGATTTCTTCCTCCTAGTGCTAATAACTTTAATACTACCTATAATCTATCTAACTTAAAAAGGGGACTTATTAAAATTCTAGAGGTTATCTAGAGATATATACAGCCTATAAAGCACAGCCTAGTATTTAGAGAACTAGTCCTCTAGATAAGATAGATCTACTTTAGCCTTAAGTCTTTTTACCTTAGTGAACTTAGCAGACCCTATCTAGAGTTTAGGATGCCTCTAGAAGAAGCTAGGAAGCTACTTCTTACAGATAGAGCCCTCTAGGCACTCCCTAAAGGATTATATAGTGTTAGCTGCTTAGATAATACCCTTATTAGTTAGGCCTATTTAACTAGGTATAGACTTAAGGATCTAGCTAAAGGTAATAATACTCCTCTCTTTATTATTAGTTAGACTAGGAGGACGTCTAACCCCTTTGCTAGAAGGTAGAGTCTTACCTGCCTTTAGTAGGCTAATATACTTCTTTAATAGGGATATAGATATCCTAGCCTGCTTAGTAATAGTAGTATAGGTAGGTAAATTAGTAGTTTAGCGTATCTGCCTACCTTAACGTGCTTAGAGATATCTTTTAGCAGTAACTTTTACTACGCTTAATAGATCTGTATTAAAATTAAGTATATTATAGATAATAGGGTTAAAAAGAGATATACTAAATATAAGGTTATTTAAGGTAGTAGTTATTAGTTAGTGTTAAAATATAAGGTTATATATAGTTATATAAGGTATTTAATAGTTATAGATAAACTTATAGTTATAGGTTAATTTACTAAGTCTATAAGGAATAAATAAATAAGGCTACAATTAAAGTAAGCTAAGGGGTATTAGTTATAGTTACTGTTAAATTAGAGGGTCTTATAGAGAAAGGGTGTATAAAGATAGGAGTTATTAGCCTAATTTAGCCTAGTTGCTTAGTAAAGAACAGAGGGACTGCTACAGGCTTTACTTTAGGCAGTAGGCTTTATAGAGGCCTTAGGCACCTAGAAAAGGGGTTACTAAGTGTAAGGGGTAGGGCTGTTATTAGTTAATAATAGGGGTGCCTTAATTAAATATATCTATACTAAAGAGGGGAGATAGAAGAATCTACACTCTAGCTGCTCTCTAGGGGATAACTAGCAGCCTACTAGGTAGGCTGTAGTTAGTAAAAGGTTGTTCTATATGTAGGCTCTACTTATACTTATTATCTATAGTAAAGCCTATAATAGTATCCCCCCCCTTAGGCCTTAGTGCCCCCCTAGTAGCCTACCTATAGTCTTCTTAAGCCTATATATCCTTAACTTAATCTAAAGGTTCCTAAGTAGGCTTACTATACTTAACCTATTTAACTAGTGCTTATAGCGCTTTATTTCTACTATACTCTCTTATAGTTAAGATCTTCTTAATAGCCTACTTAGGTTTACCTTTAATATAAGTAATAGGTAGTAGGTAGAAATTATCTACTTATTATCTAGAGAGGGGGTTATTAAGTAATCTCTAGAGGAGATCGATATTAAACACCTTATATACTCCTCTTAGTATATCTAGCTCTACTATATTAGAGGAGATAATCTTTATAACCTTATACTTATAGTATAGCTAATTAAGTTTCCTTAAGGGTCTAAATGTAGTTATATTAGCTAAAGATAGCTAGACTATATCTTCTACCTAATACCTCTCTATAGGGCTATAGTAGTAGTTTACTAACTTCTTTTAGTTATACTTAGCTGCTATTATTACAGTCTATACTATATAAAGGGTGTTCTTTTAGTGCTATACTAGCTTAGCAGCAGCTACCTCCTAGCTGTCCTCTAGCTATATATCTACTATAGGAAATAGGTCTATATAAAACCTATAATTAAAGAAGAAGAAGCTAAACCTTATAGTAGTAGTAGTTTAGTTATTAAGCGCTAGCTAGGTAGCTAGTAGGTACCTATTCTAGTTATCTTAAGTAAAGTATATAACTATCTAGAGAATAGCCTAGATCTCCTAATTAAACTGCTTAGTGCTACTATTTATTTAGGGATAAAAGGAGGTGCTAAGTAGCTACTAAGTACTAATAAGCTTATAGAAGTATCTCTAGAAGCATCTAGTCTAGTTACTTCCCTTATTACTAACTATAGTCTTTAGTATTCTATAGGTAGTATAAAAGATCTTTATAAAGCGCTTTATATAGGCCTCTACTTCTATTATCTTTATATCTTGTAGTATAACGCCTTTACCTAGCTAGTCTATAATAACCTATAAGTAATAAGCACCCTTTATCTTTATTAGTAGGAGGTAGGTAATAAAGTTTATAGAAATCTCTAACTACCTCTAGCTAGGTATTAGTAGAGGCTGTAGTAAGCCCTTTTTAGCCTACTGCTAGATATAGCTATAACTATAGACGTTATAGTTACTAATAAACCTCCTAACTAGTTTCCCTAGGTGTAGCTAGTACTACTTTTATATAATTAGTTCTAACGTCCTATTACGCCCTAGGTAGGCAGCAGTTAGTACGTTATGTAATTTCTATATAATTACTATTTGCAGCTAGTTAAGGGGATTATCTAAATTATAGCTTCCTAAGACCTATATCTTATCTCTAAAAAGAAGCTAATAGTGTTAGTTAATATAGCACTCTATAATCTACGCCTTTAGCTAAAGCTTTAGTAGAAAGTTATAGGCCTACTAGTATATAGTAGTATATACTCTTTAGTAGTCCTTATTACTAGCTACTATATTATTCTATAACTATTACAGCTTATTATTATTTAGGAAGACTACTATATTAGGGACCTTAGGTGTAATACGTTAGGTAGGGACTAGCTAGGCCTTATTAGAGATAACTTAAATAACCTAGCCTTACTCTCTCTTATTATTCTATCCCTTTAGTGTATCCTATTCTCTATAAGATAGAGTATCTAGTACTACTGCTAATCTTCTAGGCTTATACTTAAGGTAGAAGTTATATAAAGTAAGCTTCTCTACCTACTAGCTTTACTGTTTAGTAAGCTGTTACTTCTTTATAAAGTACTATAGGCTCTAGTAATTAGTTAACACTTAGAACCTAATAGTACTTTAAAGCTTTACCCTCTATACCTAGAGGTATATTAGCACTACTAATAACTCCTTATTATATATAGGATAGTTATATTATATAGGTATAAGCTTTTATAAGTAGTAAGCTACTATATAGGTATTCTTATTCTTATTTTCTTAAGATATTACCCCCCCTAGGGTATAGCTAGAGCAGTTAGTTTCTATAGTAGTAGGGGTATCTAGGTTAAACTAGTAGAGTACTAGTTGCTTTATAAAGAGCTTCTTTAGGCGTTAGAAAGCTATATCCTCTACTAGTAACTACTAGAAGGTTACCTCCTTCTTTATAAGGGCTGTTAAGGGCTTTATAAGTGCTATATAGTCTAGTAGGAAAATATAGTAGTAATTTATAAATCCTAAGAAACTTTACACCCTCTTTACGCTAGTAGGTACTAACTACTTAATAATAGCTTTAACCTTATCTAGGTTATAGGATAAGCCTTACTCTACGTTAATAATAAAGCCTATATATTTTATAGTAGTAACTATAAATATATATTTATTAGGGTTTAAGTTAAGACTAGCTGCTTCTAGGGTGTATAGCACTTAGCGCACCTTATCTATATAGTTCTTCTTAGAGCTGCTTATAAAGATAAGTATATTATTAAGGTATACTATAATAAAGTTATTAAGGTATTTCTAAAGGATAGTATTTATATACTACTAGAAGGTTACTAACGCTTTAGTAAGGCTAAAAGGAGTAACTAGCTACTTAAACAGGCTGTATTTTATATAGAAGGCTATCTTTCCTTTATACCTCTTTATAACCTAAATCTTATAGAATGCAGTAATAATATCTAGCTTAGTGTACTACTTAGCAGCAGCTACCTTCTAGAGAGTCTTTAATATTAGGGGTAGTATATAGCAGTCTTTCTTTATAATAAGGTTAAGTATATAGTAATTAACGTAGAAGTAAAGTCCCCCCCCTAGCTTCTTTATAAAGAGCACTAACGCCTTAGCAGTAAAGCTACTAGTGTATAAAAAGCCTTTATCTAGGAGGTTCTCTAAGGTCTTCTTTAGGATAAGGAGCTCTTTATAAGATATATTATATAGAGGTCCCTAAGGGAGCGCTAGCTCCTTACTATCTAGCTTCTTTTTTAGGTTAATCTTATAGGTAACGCCTAGTTAAAAGGGTAGTAAGGGATTTACCTTTACTAAATTAAATAATAGGTAGAATTCCTCTAAAAGGTCTATTAGTATTTTTTTATTAAGGTTTATAGGCTTTTTAGGCCTTAATACTATCTTAATATCTTTTAAGCTAATAGATATTACCTATACTGCTACTCCCCTAGAGGGTAGCTTCTCTTAGGGAACTTACTAGTATACTACTATAAATAATAAAGCTAATAGGAACTAAGTAGAGTAAATCTCTTATAGTTATACTAGCTCCTTTTAGGTAGGAAGGTAAGCCTTTACTTATCCTATACTATAGTAGACTAGTTATATCCCTATATTATATACTATATAGTTAGTTTCTATTTATAGTTTTCTAAGGAATATATTCTTATCTAGACTATTAATAATATATATATAGATAGTCTATATATAACTACTAACCTCTAGCTAGAGAGTAGCTACCCCTTAGGTGTAGACTATTACACTTCTATTAGTAAAAGCACTTCCTGCGTGACGTAGTAGTATACATCTAGCAGCATCTATACGCTCTATATACAGACAGTTAGTTTAATTCTAACTATAGGAAGCTACTTTTGTAGAAGTCTAATTAGCTACTAAAGCCCTATAAAAGTAGAGCCTTAGGCCCTATATACATAATAGGGCTTTAATAACAGTGTATTACACCTACGTATTATATTTTCCCTTTATAATAATCCTATATTATGTTAGGTAAAAATAAGCTAACCTTCTAATATTTAATAAGATAGAGTAGTTTTCCTTCTATATAAATTACAGAAGGTTTTTCTCTCTACCTATATAGAAAATCCTATATAATGTAGTAGTATATATCTAGCAGTATCTATACGCTCTATATACAGACAGTTAGTTTAATTCTAACTACAGGAAGCTACTTTTGTAGAAGTCTAATTAGCTACTAAAGCCCTATAAAAGTAGAGCCCTAGGCCTTATATACATAATAGGGCTTTAATAACAGTGTATTACACCTACGTATTATATTTTCCCTTTATAATAATCCTATATTATGTTAGGTAAAAATAAGCTAACCTTCTAATATTTAATAAGATAGAGTAGTTTTCCTTCTATATAAATTACAGAAGGTTTTTCTCTCTACCTATATAGAAAATCCTATATAATGTAGTAGTATATATCTAGCAGTATCTATACGCTCTATATACAGACAGTTAGTTTAATTCTAACTACAGGAAGCTACTTTTGTAGAAGTCTAATTAGCTACTAAAGCCCTATAAAAGTAGAGCCCTAGGCCTTATATACATAATATAGTCTATATATAACTACTAACCTCTAGCTAGAGAGTAGCTACCCCTTAGGTGTAGACTATTATATTTCTATTAGTAAAAGCACCTCCTATGTAACACAGTAGTATACATCTAGTAGCGTCTATACGCTCTACATACAGACAGTTAGTTTAATTCTAACTACAGGAAGCTACTTTTATAGAAGTCTAATTAGCTACTAAAGCCCTATAAAAGTAGAGCCCTAGGCCTTATATGCATAATAGGGCTCTAATAACAGTGTACTACACCTACGTATTATGTTTTCCTTTTGTAATAATCCTATATTATATTAGGTAAAAACAAGCTAACCTTTTAATATTTAATAAGATAGAGTAGTCTTTCTCCTATATAAATTATAAGAGGTTTTTCTCTCTACCTATATAGATTAATAAGTACTATATATATAGAATAGTGTAAGGGAATACCTTACTAGTTCCTACCTAGATAGTAAATAATGTAAGACTCCTATTACTAATTAATAAAAGCACTAAGTGTATACCTAGTATAGTCTATAAGCAGTAAGTAAAGAGAATAAGTAAAAGTATAATTTACTATAGTGTAGGTATTACACTTAATATCTAATAGGGCTTTTATAATATATCCTTTATTAACTTATACTATAATTAAAGCTAATAAGCTTTTTATATAGCCCTTCTTCTTAAACACCTTCTACCCCTCTTATTCCTCTCTAGTAGGCTTAGGTACCTAACTTTACACCTAAGCTACTCTTTTTCTAAGTCTATATTTTTAGTTAATTAGTTAACCTCTTTATTAAAGTAAGTAGGTGCTAGCTATTAGGGTAGTACTATAGTCTTTATAGCCTTAGATACTTAGAGGGTTTTAGCCTTAGTGCGCTTTAGGTAATCCTACTTTAGGTAGCCCCTTTTATAGTAATAGTAGTAATATTATGTTTCCTCTTTACTAAAGAAGCTATAGTCCTTTAGGGCTTTAACCTTATAGGCCTTAATAGTGCCTATTATCTAGATGTCTCTATTATAGTTAATTTAGGTAGTTACTAAGTGTTTTAGCCTATAGGAGTTTATATAGTTTAGCTTCTTTAATATAGTCTAGACTTTTATAAGCTAACTACTATAGTTTACTAGTAAGTTAACTACTACTAAGCTCCTCTATAGACTAGGCTTTAAAGCTTCTTTAAGGAGGGTAATCTTTATATTATCTACCTAGCTGCCTCTATTAGCTTTAGCTAGGACTCTTTCCTACTTTAGTAGGAAGTTAAAAAGAGACTAATTTTCTTTTTAGTAGAGGGTGTATAGTAATATAGTAGTATAAGACTAAGTATTTAAGTCTTTATATATTTAGTTGAGATATACTATAAAGTCTTTAGGGTTATATATACTACTATTCCCTTTTAGGGTGTAAAAGGTAGTAACTACCTACTAGGGATTAGTTTCTAGGTAGAAGTTAATTAGGTACTAAACTTCTTCTTTAGATTAATAGAACTACTAGTCTATAGTAGTTCTATCTCTTATCTACTAGGCCTAGCTAGTGTATTTACTTCTCTTACTTAAGAACTTTAATAAATTAAGTAGGGGTTTATATTAGATAGTTTTATAGGGGACTACTAGGGGCCTACTAGTAGTATAGCTTAAGGTTATATTTCTAGTTATAGGTGTACTTTTAATCTACCTTAATAGTTTGTTAGTAAGCTTAATAATCCTTTATTAGAAGGGACCTACTGTAGTATTTACTGCTGCAGTAATTTAGGCCTCTAGGACCTCTTAGTTAGTTAAGGCGTCCATAGTATAGGTGTGTAGTAGATTAGTAGGGTACTAAAGGGACACTAAGGTTTAGTTAATTATAGATATATAAGGGGTAGGGCTGTTATTGGTTAATAATAGGGGTGCCTTAATTAAATGTATCTACACTAAAGAGGGGAGATAGAAGAATCTACACTCTAGCTGCTCTCTAGGGGATAACTAGCAGCCTACTAGGTAGGCTGTAGTTAGTAAAAGGTTATTCTATATATAGGCTCTACTTATACTTATTATCTATAGTAAAGCCTATAACACTAAGGGCTTAGTTAGATAGTAAGGCTAGGCGTTAAGGTAATATAATAGTTATAGTTATATATATAGTTAGATATGTGTATAATGTATTAAAGAACGCTAATTAAACTAGTGTAGAACTAATTAGATTCTATAGTTAAGATTAGTTATATAATATAAAAACAAAACAGCAGTTAGCCTAATATAAGCACTATACTTTATTCTTATGCTATTAACTTAGTAAAGTAGCTTATTTAAGAATATATAGTACTATAGGTGTTAGTACCTACGTAACGTAGTAGTATGCGTCTAGCAGCGTCTATACGCTTTACGCGCAGACAGTTAGTTTAATTCTAACTGTAGGAATACCACTTTTGCAGAAGTCTAATTAGCTACTAGAGCCCTACAGAAGTAGAGCCCTAGGCCCTACATGCATAATAGGGCTCTAACAACAGTGCACTAACTAACGTATTGTTTCCTTTGTAAAGTATTATACCTATATAGTGTTAGGTAAAAATAAGCTAACCTTCTAATGTTTAATAAGATAGTGTTGTTTTCCTACTAAAGAAGAATAGTAGGCTTTTCTCTCTATCTGTATAGATTAACTGTATTATGTATATAGTATAGTGTAAAGAAATACCTTACTTATTCCTACTTAGATAGTGAATAATATAAGACTCCTCTTGCTAATAGGTGTTAGTATTATTATAAAGTAGAATTATTATTAAATTAAGGTAATTTATAAATCTTATAATAATTAGCTTATCTTAATAGGTAGTTATTATTACTTAATAGACTAATCTGACTATAGAGAAGGAAGTAGGTATTTACCTATAGTAGTAGGCGCCCTACTAGCCTACCCTTAGGTAGGGTAGTCTTATGTAGCTATCTATAATAACCTACTTCTACTAGGGCTAGATTTATCCTAAGCCCTAAGGTTATAGGTTTAATTCTAACACTAGTAACTTCTCTTTTTATTAAGAAGCTATAAAATTAAACTACACCTTTATATTATATATTACCTTTTTGCTTTTTTTTTCTACTTAATTATTATAAAGGGCTAGGTAAGGCCTTACTTAGGTAATTAGTAACTTAATTACTAATAATCTAAACTAAGGAGGAAAGGAAAGAAAAAAGAGGTGCGTAGTGCGCTTAGGCACTACGCCTTTTATACGTATGTATGCAGCTTGCTTAATTTAGTAGTAGGTATAGCCTAGCTATAATTATCTAAGGCGTAGCTTATAATATATACCTCTCCCTCCCTCTTAGCTAGAGTAGAAACATCTTAACAGTTAGAGCAGAAAAACTATAACTACGCTGCAGCCTAGGCGCCTAACAGTCTATATTAAATTTGTTATAGGCTATAAGTTATAAATCTTTCTTTTCCTTCTTTTTACTAGTCTTCTAATTAATAAATTATATGTTAATTATATACCTATTAGTATACCTCTTTTTACTCCCTTACTGCTTTAAACTATTACTAACCTTACTCTTTTGTTTAGTTTAAACAAAAAGAAGGAAATAGCTATAAGTAGGGTAATTATTATAAAGGTTACGCTATATACTAACTAAACATATAGCTCCCTCCTGCTTTTAGCCCCTCCCTAGAGGGTTTCTCTTTTATTTTTACCTCTATTAAGGCTGCTAACTTCCCTACTGCTGCTCCTTCTAACTTTACCCCTACTATCCTTACTGTTACCCCTACTGTCTAATTAATAGAAGTTATAAGTAGGGCGTCTTTATTATACTGCTTAAGAGCTAACTATAGTGTTATAGAAAAATAATAAATAGGCTTATAAGTTAAGTAATAATAAGTTATTAGTTACTAAGACCCTAGCTAAGCAGTATAAGTATATTAAGCATACTAGCCTCTAGGCTATTCTTTATTTCTATTATGCTAACTGTCTTTTAAAAAAGGCTAGCACCCCCCTCTGCTTTAAGGAGCTTAACTTTAGTAAGCGCTATACTAACTATATATATAGTAGCTATACCTACCTCCCTCCGATTTATATATCTGTTTCTTAAAAGTATATAACTAATATACTAACCTTAAGTAGATCTCTATATCTTTTCTACCTCTCTACTAGGAGATAGTAACTACTACTCTTACTATTACTATAGCTCCCTCTAGCTAAATTAGTAATCTTATATATTATACCCTTCTTATACTTTTAGACTTTTATTTATCTATTATATAGGACTAGTGTTACTACCTTACTGCTAGGGCCTAAAAGGACTTAGTAAAAGAGGATTAGGCTTAGGTCTTAGCTAAGGCTAAGGCTAGCGCTACAGCCTATTTACATAAGAGGTGTGTTAGCACTACTAGTGTAGCTACCTCTACTTACGCCCTTACTGCTACTATCCCTAAGCTAGACCTTATCTAGGCTGCCTCTACTACTGCTTTACTTACTACCTTAGGCCCCCTCTGTTATTAGAGTTACAGCGCCTAGTAGGGCTACTCTCTTAGGAGGTCTTTTAGCTAACTAGGCTAAGTGCTTTATTATAGCCTATAAGTGTATTACTAACTTATTAGTATCTATAAGTGTAAAGCTACTATAGTAGTTTTATATTTACTAATAGTTTAAAGTTTATTACTATAGTTTGTATAAACTATAAGGAGGCTGCTGCTGCTGCTACTGCTGCTACTAATACTGCTGCTGCTACTAAAGCTACTAATAACGTTTCTATTAAGTTATAAGAGATACGCTTTATATATTTCTATACGCGTTTCTTTTATACTATTATTATTACCTTTACCTTTAGGCGTTAGTTTTAGAATTTCTAGCTGCAGGCTATTAATAATATTATCTTTCCTGCTCCTCTACGCTTCTTATTATTATTATATATAGGTAGGGTTGTTATTATAGTCTTTAATAGGGCTGTATTTTAATTTATAGTTATTAAGTGCTAAAGTGTTATTAATAAGCTTAATAGGCTCCTATATAGGCTTTATAAACCCCTCCTACTAAATAAGCGCTTAGTATGTATTTAAGCGTCCCTAGCAGCGCTATTTAGCTGCTAGGATTTCTAAAACTTACTATTCTTATTTACTATCCTCTATAATTAGTAGGGGTTATTTATCTATTACGTTTTACTTAGGGAGGGGGTTAGAGGTAGCTCTTTAGAGTAGGTTAATATAAAAACAGTTATAAATACTGCTAGGTATGTTTAGCTTAATAACTAAGGGGCTTATAACTCTTATAACTATATATTTACTGTAAAGCTAATTAAGCTTTTAATTTAGCCTTAGGGAGTAGTAGTTATGTAGGTTAAGCTAGACCTTATTACTAAGCTTAAACTTTTTAGTAGCGTTATAGCGCTTATTAGCAGCTTCTTCTATATGCTGCTAAGTTGCTGCTATAGCAGCTTATACTATATATATTACCTCTATTATCTAATTAATAAGCCTATTAGCTACCTTCTTCTATATGTCTAATAGAGGCTCTATTTCTATTACTATAATAGGGTCTATATAATACCTATAGGTAAGAAAGAAAGGGCTTATACCTATTATAGATACTATATAATTATTAATTATTAATTACTAATTACATAACTAGTAACTATTACGTTTAGTTATCTTATAGGTAGCTTATATAGGTGTAGAGAATAGCTTAAATCTCCTAATTAAACTACTCTATAGCTCTATTACTTTAGGAGTAGTAAGCAGTACTTAACTTCTATACTACTTCTATAAGCTTATAAAAACGCCTCTAAAACCTACTTATCTAATTACTCCCTCTGTTACTAATAATACTTTTAGGTATACTATAGAAGCAGAAGTAGTATTATAGAAATCTCTTAGCGTAGGCTTTAGCCTCTATAGTATCTATTACTTCTAGGGTAACTATTTTCCTAAGTTAGTTAGAAATAACCTATAGGAAACACACCTTTATTACGCCTAAGGGTAGTAGGTCTATAATAAAGTCTATTAAAAGGTTGCTTTAAAGGCGCTTTAGGATCTTAAGGGGCTGTAAGTAGCCTTTCTTTATATAGTGCTACACCTTACTTTACCTATATATATTATAGTTATATATAAAATAACATACTGCTTACGCCTAACTAGGCTAATAGAAATAACATAAGATAATCTTAAGTATGCTATTACAGCCTAGGTAGCCTATTACTATAGAGTTATAGCTCTGCTAGATTAACTTTATATAGAGCTTATTAAGGGGTAAGTTAAGGTTGCTATCACTAGGGACCTATAGTCTCCCTTACTAAGTAAGACACCTAGCATTATTAAGTATATAATCTATAATTTGTATGTAGGCCTTAGTCTCTACTAGTAATATATAAGCGCCTTTTATAATAGCGTTATAGATATACTATAAGTCTTTATCCTTATCTTATGTTACTTCTTATATCTACTAGAGGTTATTATCTTTAAGTATTTAGGTTTTTAGAATTAACAGTAGGTTAGTATATAACCTCTATATTATTAGCGTTAGGGGTGTATTATTAGTAAGTACTATCCCCTCTAGGATAGCTCTATTAGGAATTACTTAAATAATATAGCCCTACTTACGTTTATTACTCTAATTTACAGACGTATCTTATTCCCTATGTAACAGCATATTAGGCATACCTACTAGTTTACCTAGTTAGTAAGTAATATAGAAGTTATACTTTATAAGTTTCTTAGCCTATCAACTTTAGTACTCTGTTAACTTCTGCTTAGGTATAAAGTACTTAAGGGACTTATAATTAGTAACTATATTAAAAAGCTTATCTATACTATAGAGCTTAGCTTACTAGGCTTTTAGGTACTTTATAATAGCTAACAACTCTTTATTATATATAGGGTAGTTATATTATGTAGCTATAAGCTTCTAGGAGTAAAAGGCAACTAGCTAAAGTACCTTATTCTTTATTAACTACATAAGTACGCCTCCTAGCATAAAGCTAAAGTAATCTGCTTCTACTGCAGTCTTAGCAGCTAGGTTAAAAGCTTAAAGAAGGGGGGTATTAGTAAACAGCTTCTTAAGCTTATTAAATACGCTCTGCTATATTATTCCCTACTTAAAAAGTACGCTCTTCTTTATAAGTATATTTAGCAGCCCTACTACTACTATATAGTTATTAACAAACATATAGTAATAGTTTATAAAGCTAAAGAAGCTATATATACCCTTAATGCTTATTAGCGTAAGCTACTTATAGATAGTATACACCTTATCTAGGTTAGTAGAGACTTCCTTACTAGCCTCTAGAATAAAGCTAACGTATTTTACCTTCTTTATTAAGATCTTACTCTTAGTTATATTAAGGCTTAAGCTAGCTGCATAAAGCATATAGAAAACTTAACGCACCTTATTTTTATAGTCTTACTTTAAGCTATTAGAGTATATAAGGATGTTATTAAGGTATACTATAATAAAGTTATTAAGGTATCCCTATAGTATACTATTAATAAACTGCTGCTAGGAGGTAGGCGTATTAGTTAGCCTAAAGGGGTAGATAAGCTACTTAAAGAGGCTATAATGCGTTTAGAATGCAGTCTTTAGCTTATTACCTTCTGTAATATATATCTTATAGAAGGTAGCTACTATATTAACCTTTATAAACTACTTTATAGATCCTATATACTGTAGTATCTCTAAGATAAGTAGTAATAAGTATTAGTCCTTCTTAGTAATAGCATTAAGTATATAGTAGTTATAATAGAAGTGTAGTCTGCTGCCTAGCTTATAGATAAAAAGAATAAGTATGCCTATAGATAAGCTACTTACGTAGATAAAGCCTAAGTCTAAGAGCTCTTAAAGTATATTTTTAAGTATAAGGAGCTCTTTATGTAATATTCTATAGAGTAGTCCCTATAGTAATAACGCTTCCTTACTGCTAGTGTCTATCTTAAGCTTAATATAGTAGTTAAAGCTGTCTTAATAGGAGGGGAGGTCTATTAACGTCTTTAGGTTAAAGAGGTCTCTAAATTTGTTATATACCTATTGCAGTAGTGTAGTAACTACAGCAGCCTACTTAGCCTCCTTAGAGGTCTTTAGTTATAAGGCTTTCTTAATATTAGCTAAGCTAATAGCTATAATCTATCTAAAGATAGAGGCGCTATAACGTCTGCCTTATTACTTATTAGTAGCGCTAGCATTATGTAGCTCCCTTATAACTCTATAGAAAGCCCTTTTATTATATACTACCCTACAGTAGATTACTATAAATAACGCTATATTTAAAATATATACCTCTTATATTTAGCATACTCTTTTAGACTCTTATTACCTAACTAGGTAGAGTATAAGGCTAGCTTTACTATAGTAAACTATTCTTTTTGCTGCATTATAGACTGCTTTATTATCTTTTATCTAAGGCTTACCTAGGAAGACGTCTACATTAAGGCTACACACTAAGTATATATAGACGTGCTTCTAGAAGCTATAAAGGTTAAGGTTAAAAACTATAACCCTATTAGCTTCTATCTTAGCTACGCTATCTATAAACCCTTTTAAGGGTATTTTATGTTAATTAACATATAGTAAGTATAATTAGTATATAAAGTTATAATTAACTATAGTGTAAATATTATACCTAGTATTAATTAAGGCTTTAGTAGGTAGTCTTTTATTAATATAGGCCTCTACTAGTGCTACTAGCCTACTTATTTTCTAAGTGCGTTAGAATTCCTCCTACCCTATACGTTCTTTACTTATTAGCTCTAGGGCCTAATTTTATCCTAAAGCTACTTTTTTTCTAACTTAGTGTTTTTATTACTGCTAGAGGTAGTAGTGTAGTCTATGTTATTATCCTGCTGTTAGGCCTTTATTTTAGCTACTATATATATTATAGAAGCCTTCTTATGCTCTTTTGTTAGGTAGTTTTAGGCTAGGTAGCCTACTTTATTATAGTTATAGTAGGTATATATTTTGTTATATATTTTCTCCTTCTTTATATTAGCCTTTAGGGCTGTAGCTCTTATAGAGCTAGTTATTAGGGTGTTACTATTAGTATCCTTCTTTTTTACTAGATATACAGTATGTAAGTATTATTATTAATAGAGATTCTTTACTTTCTACATAATATAACTAATTACTAGGACTGCATTAGGGAAGCTATTAGGTAGCATAATAGTAATAAGTATGCTCTTAAGCTGTAAGTTAAGTATGTTATATATAAGTATAATTTATACGTTAGGTGCCTAACTTTCTATACTAGCCTTAGCTAGGGTCTATTTAAACTAAGGGTAAAAGCTAAAGAAGGTCTTATTCTCCTTTATATAGATACTTATAAGCGTAGTAGCTACTTACGCCTACGTATTAGGGTTACTAAAGGTATAGTTAAGGTGCTCTATAAAACTTATAATGTTATAATTACTATTTTAGCTGCCTTACTTATAGTATATAGCTACTATCTATTAAGGGCTAATATTAAGGTAGGAATAGATAAAATACTAAGCTTTATAGTTTAAGGTAAAGAACACTATATTAATCTTAAGCTTATTATATATCTAATAGGCCTAAAATAAGTAGTACTTATGCAACCTAGTAAACTTTAGGGGGCTTAGTAGTTACTTACGCTTAAAGTCTGTAGGTGTATCTATTACAGCTAGAGCTGCTGCTAGAACTAGAGGTAGCAGTTAGGCTGTATTAGTAGTTATAACCTCTATAAAGGTCTATATCTATATTACTAAGGTAGTAACTATTTATTTAAGAGCTGCTTTATAGTTATTATTTTACGCTAGTAGGCTTATAGGCTATATATCTTACGCTAGAGGCGTATCTAGTATAATAAAGTAGTTACTTATTATGTAGTATAATTAGTAAGGGTAAGAGAAAAGGAGTTTAGATATATAAAGGGCTAGGTAAGGCCTTACTTAGGTAATTAGTAACTTAATTACTAATAATCTAAACTAAGGAGGAAAGAAAAAGAAAAAGAGGTGTGTAGTACGCTTAGGCACTACGCCTTTTATACGTATACGCGCAGCTTACTTAATTTAGTAGTAGGTATAGCCTAGCTATAATTATCTAAGGCGTAGCCTATAATAATTATATATCTTAAATCCTACTTACCTAATTAGCTAGAAGTTAATACCTAACTTAAAAATAATTAAGTTAGGTATTACTTTCCTTAGGTTCCCTAGATTCCCTTATAATCCCTATATCTATCTATACCTCTATACTAGTTATATTTTCTCTAATTACAGCCTCTTTTTTATACCTAATTTACCTATCCTTCTATTTAGATAGTAAGGCTATTTAAAGCTATAATTTACTTAAGGGTGCTATTTAGGTTACTCTTTATTATAGTATCTATAGGGTTATTCTTTCTATTAATCTATCTAACCTCTACTAGCTCCTACTGCTTATATAATTACTAAAGCACTATAATGTTAATTATAAGGTGCTTTTCTTATATAAAGCCTAGCTTAACTAGGCACTTATATAGTAAGTATAAATTAGTGTAGATAACAGTTAGAAGTAAAAGTATTCTTAGCTTCCTTATAATTATAGTAACTATAGTAGAAATTATAACTACTATATTAATACTAGTAACTATACTATATACCTTAGAAGTAAGTATACTTTATATAACCCTTTTTAACTTTATAAAGCTAAAATAAACTATATTACCTTAGATATTAAAAGTGCTCTTATTATTATTAACGTCTTTATTTATAAGGAGGATAATAAAGCTAATCTATAATAAAAGGTTAGCATTATTTATAAATAATCTATCTATAAAGATAAAGATCTTAACTATTAATAGGTTAAGAGGTATAAAGTTAAGACTGTAATTAATTAAGTCTCTTTACTATTAGAGGCGTTAATTAAGGGCTTTAATCTATACTTAATTAGGGCGCTAATACTAGCCTGCAGTAGATAAGTTAAAGGCTGCCTCTAGTTAATAGATAGAGGTAATATATATACTTTACGCTTATTACTTTATGTATTTATTAATAACTCCTTCTAAGTTAGTATTAACTAGCTTAATCTTTTTCTCTTACCCTTTTTGCTTTAAGGAAACCTTACTACTATTATTAATTATAATAATACCCCTATTAAACATAAGGGGGTTAGTAGTTAATAGGTATTCCTTTAGCTTAGCCTTAAGATTAGCCTTTATAAGCTTCTTTTCCTCTATTACGTTAAAAAGAGTATTACTTAGCTTAATTATATTATTAGTTTACATTCTAATTAGGCTAAAGGATAGGTTTCTAGTTATAGTTAGCAGTAAGTAAGGGTTATATAAGGTTATTTTTATTATTAACTTATCTTTATAATAGGTGTTATATATAACCTACTAGTGTGTACTAGCTTCTATAATACTATATAATAGCTTTACTACCTCTATAATAGTCCCCTTTAGGTATTAGTTATAGATTTAGGTTAGTAGGTAAGCTAAGATTATATAGTTAAGCTAGGACGTTAATTAAGTATACACCTAAGTAATATTCCTTAACTATAACTTAAAGCTATCTTAGGTTAATAGAGATAGTATAATAGTAAGGATTAGGCGCTAGCTTAGTTACTATATTATAGGTAACTAGGTTAATATTACTATTTTTCTATTATCTATATAACCCTATATTACTAAATAGGACTCCTTATATAGGGCGTCTATAGCCTTATTCTTAATCTTATTAATAATATAAGACTTAAAAATACAGCCTCTATACTTACCTTAGTTATATAGAATAAAGTTAAACACTTCTTACTTAATTAGGGTACTAATTTCCTTTATAGTAGATACCTTAAACAGTAGGCTAGAGGTAGTAATAATTCCTTCTATTTAGAGTTCCTTAGAGAGTATATAATTAGCTAACTCTCTCTTAGTAAGGTAGATAGTAAAGATCTTATTATTAATAGTAATAGTAGACCTAATATTCCTTTAGGTATCTTCTTTAATTACTAGAGTTATATTAGAAGCACTATTACTATTAGGCTAGTAATAGTATAGCTTAATACTAGTTAATTAGAAGGATTAAGGGCTGTTAATATTAATAATGTATTCTTTACCTTTTATGTTAATTAGGCAGAAAGAGCTAGTCTAGCTCTTATTCTCTTACTACATATAGACCTCTAATCTAATAGCTAGTTTCCTAACGCTAGAGGTATCTAGTCTATTATATATATTAAGAGCATTATTAACCTATCTCTTTATATAAATCTAAGTAATAGTAGTAGTAGTCTTATAAATAGCTTTAGTATATTAAATAATACTTAGTAATAGTAGTAAGTTATCTATTATGTAGGGGTAAGCACTAAAGATAAGTAGTATAAGAATAAGGCTATTTAGGCTAGTAGTGTTATTAATATACTTAATAGCGCTCTAAAGGGCTGCTTAACGTAAGAGGTAAAAGTACTTATCTCTTATAATGTTATAGGCTTAGTATATAGCTATGTAGTATCTTTTAACCTTTCTAACGCTATAATAAGCTTTAATAAGAATAATCTTAATATTAATTACTATAGCCTTTACCTTATAGTAGAACTCTACAGACATAAAGTTCCTTCTAGTATTAGCTATAATCTAATTAGGTAGCCCCTAGTATATATTAATCTAGTAGAGATATAGTACTTCTTATACTACCTTAGCTAATATGTCCTTTAGGAACCTAGTAATATTAAAGGTAGTAGTAGCGTTAATAACATAAAGAATAAGGTAGTTACCTTTAAGGTATATTATATTAATAATAACTTTATAGTTAAAGGAATACTCTTTAGTATCTTTAATAGTAAAGTAGAATTAATAAAGGCTCTAACTATATAGTTGATAGTAATAGTAGTATTTTGTTAATTACTAGATAGTATTGATATAAACATTATAGCTTACCTTATAAAAAAGCTTATAAAGTTAATATATTAAGGGATAACTAAAACGTTAATAAAGGCGTCTTAGCTTAGGCTTAGTTATATAATTCCCTATAGTAATAACTTCCTCTAAGGACCTAAGGAGTATCTATAGGTAACCTTATTTTCTTATAATAGGTATAGTAACATCCTTTTACTTAAGGATATTATTAATATTAAAAAGGTGTAGTAAAGTAGGATAGCTAGAGCAGTAAGGTGACTAGGAATAATTACTACAACCTACTAAAGCTAACATAAGATACTTCTTAATCAGCATAAGTAAACTATCTTAATTAGGGCTATAAAGGCTCTAATTAGGACTTACTCCTATAACTAATTAAGAGAGAAACTCCTATATGTCTTACGTAACTATAGTTAAAAGTAAATTATAATAAAAGGCTTTAGGTTAATCTAAAGGATCTATCTCTAAATTAAAGGAAAAGAATTAGTTATATGTTTGTTATCCTCCTAATTAGAAGCAAGCAGCTAAGGTCTAATATCTATCTCTAATTAAGACTCTTAGTTATGTAATTAGGAACTAAAGAAATCTAGCACTAATAGGCACCCTATTGCAATATTATTAAATTAGACCTTAAGGTAGTCTATATTATAAAAGTAAAGAAGAAAAGAGGTATTAATAGGTATAATGTAAAAGTTAATAGGCCTAAAGGAGGTAGTAATAATAATCTTACTAGAAGACTTAATAGGCTGCTCTCTGCTAAATTAGATAGATACCTTAATAGTTAGGTTAATTTCTACTAGTTAGATACATTAAAGGGTAATAACTTAGGGATATCCTGCTGTTAAGTAGCTAGTAGCGCCTATATTAGGTAGGATGCCTTAGAAGACCTTAGATAAGTATTTATTAAGTAGGAAGGCTAAATTAAGGCTTATTAATAGCTTCTTTTCTTTAATTAGGTTATTACTTAAGGTAGGTATCTAAATATACTGCTAAATACTTAGGTTAGCCTTAGTTAAGTAATAAGTAAAGGACTAATTAGCTAACTAGCTAGTAATTACCTTTCTATTAAAGTTAGTCTTACTAAAGAAGGTAGTAGCTAGATAGAAAGACTTATTATTATTAACCTTAATAAGCTTATTCTTACTAATTATAATACCCTAAAGGTATTAGGTAAGATCTTTATTACTATCTTTATTAGTAAGAGAAGGATCTTTACCTTTATAGGCTGTTAAGAAAGTATTATAAGCTGCTTTACTAGTTTTACCCTTTATCTGCTTACTAGCCTTATATTTACTATAGGTATACTTCTTCTTATTAGGGGTGTAGTTAGTTAAATAACACCTAGTTTACTTATAGATATAATACTTTATAATAAAGAGTAAGTAGGCTATAAAGGTTATAAAGTATATAGAAAATATAAAGGTTACAGCCTATAGTTATAGTAAAGCTAAGAGGTAGGCTAATTATAACTATTATTAACTAGAAGCTTATAGGTTATTCTTACCTTAAATCTTACCTTAAAGTCCTATAGGAGTATAGTAAGAGAAGTCTTATATTATTTACTATCTAAGTAGGAACTAGTAAGGTATTCCTTTACACTATTCTATATATAGTAATAAGAGTCTTATATTATTCACTATCTAGGTAGAAACTAGTAAGGTATTCCCTTACACTATTCTATATACATAGTACTTATTAATCTATACAGGTAGAGAGAAAAACCTCTTATAATTTATATAAGAGGAAAACTACTCTATCTTATTAAACATTAGAAGGTTAGCTTATTTTTACCTAATATAATATAGGATTATTATAAAGGGAAAATATAATATATAGGTGTAGTGCACTATTATTAGAGCCCTATTATGTATATAGGGCCTAAGGCTCTACTTTTGTAGGGCTCTAGTAGCTAATTAGACTTCTATAAAAGTAGCTTCCTACAGTTAGAATTAAACTAACTATCTACGCGCAGAGCGTATAGACGCTGCTAGATGTATACTACTACGTTACGTAGGTTACACTATTCTATATACATACTACTTATTAATCTATATATAGAGAGAAAAACCTTCTATAATTTATATAGGAGGAAAACTACTCTATTATTAAACTTTAGAAGGTTAGCTTATTTTTACCTAACACACTATAGGTTTTATTATAAAGGGAAAACATAATACGTAGGGTAGTATTAGGGCTGTTAACAGCGTAACCTATACAGAGGAGCAGGACAGACAACCCTAGGTGACAGAGGGGTTAGATTATTAGGGGTGCCTAATAATTAGATATGTTAGGTTATTAGCAGGGGGCTACTAGAGGGACGCTAGAGGTCTATCTGTAGATAGGTAATACAATTAGAGCGTTATTATAGGGCTGTTAGAGGACTGTTATTAGGGGTAAAGTTAGGATAGGATAGAAGAGGACTGCTGCTACCCACCTAGTAGGTAGAAGCAGGTTAAAATAACATAACTAACTAACCCCTACCTAGCTGTTAGTAACTCTACTACTCTATGTAATCCTAGCCTGTAACAGGTAGGTTACACTATTATTAGAGCCCTATTATGTATATAAGGCCTAGGGCTCTACTTTTGTAGGGCTCTAGTAGCTAATTAGACTTCTACAAAAGTAGTATTCCTATAGTTAGAATTAAACTAACTGTCTGCGCGTAAAGTATATAGACGCTGCTAGATATATATATTAGGGCTGTTAGCAGCGTAACCTATATAGAGGGATAGGAAAGATAACTATAGGTAACAGATAGGTTAGATTATTAGGGGTGCCTAATAATTAAACATATTAGGTTATTAGGGGTAAGCACTAGAGGAGCACTAGCAGCTAACCTATAGCTTAATAACGTAATTAAAGCATTATTATAGGACTATTAGGGGACTGTTATTAGTAGGAGTGCTAGGATAGAATAGAAGAGGACTGCTGCTACCTACCTAGTAGGTAGGAGTAGGTTAAAATAACATAACTAATAGACCTCTACCTTACTGTTAGTAACTCTACTACTTTATGTAATCCTAGCCTATAATATATTTTAACCTCTACCTACCTTTAGGTGTACTAACTAGTAGAGTAAGATAGCACCTAAAAGAACTACTACTGCCTCCTAGAGGGATAGCACCTATAATAGACAGAATACATAAGAAACTAATATAATAGATAATAATAAGGTCTTAACTTACTAAAAGACTGCTAGCTATAATAAGAGCAGTAAAGAAGACTACTAAGGCACCCCTAGTAGCTACTAGGATAATAATATAAATACCCTAGCAGCTAATAAGTACACCTATAAGGCTATTAATAAGATAATAGTAAAGTAAGTCTAAAGAATGCTTTAGGATAAAATTAATAAGGCTAGAAAGCAGAAGAACCTTAACCTTATATTAGCACTTTAAAATCATACTAATATTAATATGCTGCTTACTAGAGGTACACTAGTTAAGGAGCAGACAGCACCTAAATAATAAAAACTAAATAATTATAGAAAATATATAGCGCCCCTACGTTATAAAGGCAGGAGCTAGGCTAAGCTATCTAACTTCTAGTTTAAGCTTATAGGTTAATTTATTATTTCTAGTATAGATAATAACTATAATTAGGTAATCTATATAGGTAGATACCTTAAAGAACCTATAGCTTACTAGTAGGCTACCTATATAGACGTATAGTATAGAAATAACTAAATAAAAGTTATATAGCTAGTAATAGAGAAGTAACTACATAATAGCGTTGCTAATAAGAATATAAAGGTATATAACATAGTAGTAAAGTTAGAGGATAAACGCTAGAAACTAAAATAATTATACTAAACCTTTATTAACTAGTATAAAGCTTTAGAAGCAGAGTGCCCTAACTAGCTACTAGAGAGGCTATAAGTAATTAATATAGTTAACTATATCCTCCCTAACTTATAAGATAAGATTATAGCCTATAGGCTACTAAATAATTAAGAAGCATTAGATAAGATTATAAAGTAAGTAGAAATAACTAAAAAAATTATATAGAGGGCCTAGACGTCTACTAATTACTAAGGGAGTACGCCCTAGGAGCCTACCTAGTAGCCACCTTAGGAGATACTTTAAACAACCTCTATAGAAGTAAAAACTAAACTATAAAACATACCTACTCTAATAAGTAACAAACTATTAAAACTAAGCTAGATAAGGCAGTAAGACAGTATGTAACTTAGCAGAGGGTTAGTAGCACTAGACTGTTTAACTATTATATACTATAATTATAATAATAGGGGCTACTACTCTAATTAGTGCTAGGAAACTAACTGCTATTAGTATAGCTAACTAAGATACTTAGGTAGGAGGTGTACCCCCCTAGCTGCTATAATAGAGGTTAATATAATTAACATACCTTAAGGTAAGAAGACAAGCTGCTAGTAGTTTAAAGTAACCCTATAGGTAAAGTTTAGAGGGATATAAAAGAAAGAAAGGTAATAATTAATATAGGTGCTAACTATAATATAATTAACTAGAGAGTATTATTACTAACTAGTTACCTACTGCAAGCTAGTAACAAACTAAAGCTTTTAGGCCTATAGGGATTAAACGCTTCTAACTACAGTTAGAAAGTCCTAGTTACATAGGTAACAGATAATCTTAGCACTAAGAAGGCTTAAAGCTATTATTTCTAGGTATTAATACTAGAGGAGGAGTACATTATAATCCTAGGGATCCCCTAGGGGTAACTAGTATCCCCTAACCGTAGCTAGAAAACACTAAATTAGACGTATAAGTTAAAAAGGGAGGATATTAAATTAGTAATTAGATAAAGAGCTATTAAGAAGGCTATAAAGGAAGCTAAAGTAACCTTTATAATAGGGTTTAGAGTCTATTATATATAAGAGGTTAGGATGTAAGAGAAAGAGGAACCTATATTACTAGATAAGTACGCTAACTAAGCCTATATCTTTAACGTAAAGAGGCACTAGGAGGGCACTAGTAAGAGAGTACACACTATTAACTTAGAACTAAAAACTAAACTACTATAGGGCCTTATCTACCTACTAGTAGAGCCTAAGCTAGCTGCCTTTTAGGAGTATATTAAGAAAGTGCTAGTAAAAAGATAGATATAATAATCTAAAAGCCTAGTAGGTATACCTATTCTATTTATACTAAAGAAGGGAGGTAAGTTACACCTCTATGTTAACTACTAGGGGCTTAACTGCATTACTATTAAGAATTAAATATTATTACCCTTAATTACTAAGATCCTTAACTACCTATTAGAGGTAAAGTAGTACACTAAGTTTAACTTAAAAGATAGGTACTACTAGGTAGCTATCTATAAGGGAGATAAATAAAAAACAGCTTTTTACATACAGTATAGTTACTTTAAGTACTAAGTAATACTATTTAGGCTTATTAACATACTAGCTACCTTTTAGGCCTACATTAATAATGCTTTTATAAGACTAGTAGATATTATCTATATTATTTACCTAGATAATATTCTTATCTTTTTTAAAAATAAAGAGTTTTATATAGATGCAGTAAAGCAGGTGCTTACCTACTTAGATGCTGCTAGGTTAGTAGCTAACCTTAAGAAGTGTAAATTCTACAAACAGTCTATTAGCTTCTTAGGCTTTATAGTCTCTAAGGATAGTATTATAATAAAAGACGACTACATACAGGCTATTATTAAGTAGCTAGCGCCTACTAGCATCTATAATATATAAGTCTTCTTAGGGTTTATAGGATTTTATTAATATTTTATTTAAAACTACGTAAAGGTATATATTCTATTAACTAATTAGCTAATTACTAAGGGGGGTTATCCCCTATTAATCACTAGTAAGGCACTAAGGGCCTTTAAGCAGCTTAAAGCCTTATTTACTATAGCCTCTATACTACGCTACTTTAACCTAAACCTACCTATTTATATAGAAATAGATATATCTACTTTTGTAATTAGAGCAGTATTATACTAACTATATAATTAGTAATAGCACCCTATAGCATATATATCTTAGAAACTATAGGGAGTAGAGCTACAGTATAGTATATTAGAGGCTAAGCTACTAGCTATCTATAAAGCAGTAAAGTAATAATAGCATTTCTTACTATATAATTAGCACTAGACTGTCTTTCTTACTAATTACCTAAGCTACTACTACCTTACTGCTAAGCTGTAACTAAATAGCTGCTAGGCGTAGATACTATAGAACCTTTCTATATTTAACTTTAAAATTAAATATTAGCCTAAGAAATTAAACCTAGCTAATAGACTTTTATAACGCCTAAATTACTAACTAACTAATAAAGAAGTTAACTATAAGAGGAGTATATTCTTAGAAGACTTTCTTAGATAATTTTTACTAAAGGTAGTATAAATTAGGTGTATATAGGCTACTAGAGGGTTACTAAGGGGTTAGAGGCAGCCTCTACTTCCTAAAGACCTTAAACCTAAGCTAAAAGAAGAGATTAGAGTAGAGCAGAAGGATAACCCCTAACTACTAGGATCTACATAGTAAAAGTAGGTAGGTTAGAGTAGAGATGTAGAGGAGGTAGTAAGGTATAAGGGATAATTAGTTATCCTTAAAAACAGTAAGTTTAGGATAAAGATACTAACAGCATACTATAACAAACTAACTAGTAGCCACCTAGATTATAGCTGCATAATAAAGCATCTAGCTAAATCCTTCTTCTAGAAATTAATAAAAAAGAATATAAAAGAGTATATTAAGATATATATAGTATTTTAATAGATAAAACTATAGTACTATACACCTTATAGATCCCTTAGGAGCCTACTAGTGCCTACCTGCCTATAGTAAAGCATCTTACTTAACTTTATTATAAAGCTCCTAAAGTTAGGAGGGAAGAGGGGTAAACAGTTTAATAGTATCCTAGTAGTAGTTAACTGTTTTACAAAATACGCCCTCTATATACCTACCTATAAGTTAATAAAGGCTAATATATTAGTAATAATACTAGTAGATAAAGTTATATTGTAGTATAGAGTACCTAAGTTAATAGTCTTAGACTAAGGATTACTATTTACTAGTTGCTTCTAGGTAGAGGTATACTACTAGTTAGCTATTAAGAGGAAACTAAGTACTACATACTACCCCTAAACTAACAGCTAGATAGAACAGTAAAATCAAAACGTTAAACATTTTCTATAAGCCTACTATAACATTAAGTAGAATAACTAAGCAGACTAGCTACTAATAGCATAATTTATTTATAATAGCGCCTGCTATAGCGCTACTAACGTATTACTAGCAGAAGCCCTAATAAGCTACTAGCTAAAAAAACCTTATAATATCTATTATATTAAGACTAATTAGGCCCTTCTAGGCTATGCATTATATAAACGTGTTTTATTTTCTAGGGGTCTAGTGACATATATTAAGTATAACTATTATATTAAGTTTCTAACTAACAGTATCCTTAGAGCTTCTAGTAAAATCTCTTTTCTCTAACCTTTAGACTTCCCCTTAATTATACTGCACCTACTAGATAGCGTAGATTACTACCTATAGCTAGCCTAAGTGCTCCTTTATTATTACAATTTTAGATACGTCGTCCTGCTTCTAGGCTATTCTGCTAACAAAAAAGCAGAGCTGCTGCTATAGGGCCTACCTTACCCTAATAATTAGGCCTATATTAGCTGCTAGGCTGTTAAGAAGTAAGATTACTAATCTAACGCTAGTAATATTAATTACTATATAGTTATTTATTCTGCTATTAATAGTAATAATGTTATATAGAGAGTTCCCTTTATACTACTTAATAATAGAGCTTATCTAAGCTGTTATAAACTGTTTTATAACCTCTAAGGGGTTATAATTAAGAGGGGTGCCTAGTTTAAAGGGGTTATCTAGGTTAAGCGTAGGTATAACTAAGGATAAGGAGTTAATAAGATTAGACTTAATAAGATTAGAAAGGAGGATTTAATTTAGTTACTTTAAGGTAGGTTTTAGAATAATTTATCTAAACTATAGGTTTAGCAGGTTGTAGGTATAGTTAACAGGAGAATCCTAGATTCTATCCTAGCTGACTATATATACCTAATAAGCCTGCCTCTTAAGGTTAAATACCTCTATAGTTAAGAGTTCTTAACCTTAGTAGTATAGACCTTAAGAGCAAAGCTATCTCTAGTAGACTATACTAACCCCTATAGTACTATATGTTCTTAAACAAGCTACCTTACTAAGTTAATAGCATAAGAATAGGGTATAGTGCTTGTATTAGGCTAACTGCTGTTGTTTTTTTTTTGTATTATGTGACTAATCTTAACTATAGGATCTAATTAGTTCTACGCTAGTTTAATTAGCGTTCTTAAATTAAGACTAATTAGACTATAGTCCCTATAGTAAAGAAAAAAGTTAATTAATTAAGATAATAATAAGAGGCTATTTAATAGCTATTAAGCTAGTTAAACAATATATACGTAAAGTAGTATAATTAATAAAGGACCCCTATTAAGTTTAAGGTTAGAGAAAGGGTTTTACTAGTAATATAAAATATCTAGCAGAAACAACCCTCTAAGAAGCTTTTAGATAAGTATCTAGGCCTATTCCTAGTTATATAGGTAATTAATAGGAGAGCAGCATATAAACTTAACCTATAATTAAAGTACTATATCTATAATGTATTCTTACCTTTATAACTTAAAAAGTTCTATAGTAACATTAAAGAAAGTAGAGACATCCCTATTAATAAGAATAATAAAGACGTATATAAAGTAGAGGCAGTAGTAGCCTACTAGGGACTACTAACAAACTAAAAGTATCTTATTAAGTAGAAGGGGTATAAAGAAGAGGAGAACTTATAGAAGCCTTAAAGTAACTTATTATAAGTTATAAAAGATAACTATAAATAAGTATTATACTAAGGGATTACTAGAGGGAGACTAGAGGAGTAGAGGTAAGGGAAGAAGGCCTATAGGCTAAGAAAGAAGAGTTAAATTACCTAAAGGCCTAAGAGTGTCTTAAGACCCTAAAAGGTCTAGCTACCTACTAAAAAATTATCTACTAAAATATAAAAAATAAGACTCTACCTAAAGGCACTACTAGAGAGGTATTAAGAGGGGAGAGAGGAAGAAGAAGGGGGAGAATAAGGAGACACTAAGTATCTTTATTACTAGCTACCTTAGCATTTTAGCCTATAAAGGCAGAAGAAGAACCTTAATTAGAATTAAGGTCCTAAAGGGACTAGTAATTCTAAAGGAAAATTAGTATATAAAGCACTAAAGGTACACTAGGGAGGCGCTAGTAGAGAAGAATATATATAACCTATAAGTAAACCTTATTAAACTTATAGAGTTAGCCTATAACACTAGAAAGAAGAGTTACTATCTAAATAATAGCCTAGGTCTAGGCCTTAATAGCCTTAGTCTACACCTTAAGGGTAGTAATAGTAGCTACCTAAGCAGCAGCCTAGTAGGAGGCAGTAGTTACCTACTTCTTAGTAAGAACTATACTATTAATAAAAGCTATAACCTCTTATAACTAAAACTCTACCTCCTCTTTAGTATCTTTAGCCTTATGCTTTATCTTAAAAGGTTAGCTAAAGCTGCCTTTACCTAAAGGGCCTTCTAGCCTATAACTTAAAAGGCTAAATTAGCCTCCTATATGGCAGAGGGTTAGTAAATAAACAGTAGGGGATTACTAGCAGATTACTAAGTGTTTAAAGGAGAATAAAAGGGAGAGAACAGCTTACTTAGTCTTTATTAAAGGCAGTAAAGCTATCTTTAGCTATCTTATTAAAGAGGTAGTAGAGGTTAGTAGTAACGTAGTAGGTAGCATAAGGGAGCTATAGAGGGTTAGTAGAGGGCTAGTAAAGGTTATAAAAGTAACTATATATAGAGAGAGGGATAACTTATAGAAACATAAGGCTTACTATAAGTCTAGTAGCACACTATATATTTATTACTACTAGCTAGAGGGGGTTAGTAAGGTATACTAAAGGAACAGTAGAGAACCTACTAGTAATATCTATATAATAGGGGATAAAACCCTTATTAGAGGGGGTCTATTTTATTATATAATAAAGGTAGTAGGTATAGGGGATAGGTTAAGTAAAGGGAAGTAGAGGTTTATTAGGGGTGCTTAGGTATACCTCCTTAGCAGTCTTAGTAGGTAGGACCTTAGGGGTAGAAGTAAGGGTAATCTTAGGGGCGTTCTTAGGAGGTATAGCAGCAGCAGCAGATAAAGGGGCAGCAGTAATAAAGCAGAGGTAGTAGTAATAGCAGTAATAACAGCAAAATTAAGTATATAATTAAAAAAAAAGAGGCAGCAGAAAATAATAAAAGATAATATAAAAAAATAATAAAAAAAGAGTATTAAGAAGCTTATAGAAAGAAAAATTTAAAAAGTAGGTATGTAACCTAGAAAAACTATAATAAACAGGCTTAATAAGTAAATATATATAACGTAGGTAGTAACTAAATTTAGCTATAAAGGCAGTTAATAATAAGATAAATAGTAATTTATAATAAAGGTAATTTAGAAGAGTAAAGTATAGGGTGCACACTAGAGGCTTATAGGTAGAGTAGTAAAAGGAACCTATCTAAGTAAATATATAGAGGAAACTATATATAAAAGTATATTATTATATAGTAATAACAGTAGTTTAGTCTATAGTAAGTATAATTATATTAATCTTATAAGTAAAGAAGCCTAATAGACTACTAGGGGGTTATCTGCTTTATTAGCCTTTAGTAGATAAGGGATATAATTACAGGTTAATTACCTAGCCTAAAACAAATACTAGTGTTAAGCATAAAGACTTTAATATTAGCTAGGAGGATAACATTATATCTAAGTGTATAGCTAGGGTAATAGGTTCCCTAGACCTAGTACCTTAATAATAAGATAGGTAACTACTAGAGGGTTGCTAGGTGCTATATAACGTAGGAGACTGCTAACTAAGCCTTAGGATAAGGCTTTAAGGGAGGGGGGATTATATTAGGGCTGTTAGCAGCATAACCTATATAAAGGGATAGGAAAGATAACTATAGGTAATAGATAGGTTAGATTATTAGGGGTGCCTAATAATTAGATATATTAGGTTATTAGAGGTAAGCACTAGAGGAGCACTAGCAGCTAACCTACAGCTTAATAACGTAATTAGGGCGTTATTATAGGACTGTTAGGGGACTATTATTAGTAGGAGTGCTAGGATAGGATAGAAGAGGACTACTGCTGCCTACCTAGTAGGTAGAAGTAGGTTAAAATAACATAACTAATAGACCCCTACCTTACTATTAGTAACTCTACTACTCTATATAATCCTAGCCTGTAATAGTATGCTACTACGTTATATAGGTGTCCTATAGAAGTATAGTCTTAAAGTTTAAGCTATTAAAATACCTTCTTACTAGTGTAATAAGGGGAGTTTAATAAGGTAGTTTTCTTATAAAGCTGCTGCTTAGCGTAGAGAGCCTAAAGAGTATCTACCCTTCTTATATATTTAAAGGGCTAGCTACTATCCTTAGGTTGCCACTTAGTAAAGGTAGGTCTATTAGGCTTAGTATTACTAGCTGCTGCAGCAGCTATTATTATTATTATTAGGGTGTAAGCACTCTCTAACATACTAATTTACTAGAAAATAGTAGCTTTATAATACTATTAATAAAGTTATTAACTTTATAATAACTATAGAAAAGTAAATCCTTTATATGCTACTTATTAAACTCTTCTTATAACTAGAGGTAATATTCTTTAAGGTTAAGGACTTTTATAAGGTTAATAGAGATCTTCTGTAATCCTTACCCCTATAGGATAAATACTCTATATTAAAGGAGGTAATTCTAGAGCTTTATAAGCAGTACTACATCTATAAGGTTAAAGGTTTCCTTAGACTATCTATTATACTTAAGAAGGAAGGCCTCCTAAAGGGCTGATACAAAAAACCCTTTAATTTACAACTTAGTAATTATATAGGTAATAAAGGTGTTAACTTATAATAAAGTTACCTTATCTAGCGTTACTTAAAGATAATCCTATATCTTAGGATTAATATATTTTAATAAGCTTAATAGGATCTTAATAGTGCTATTAGCTCTAATAGAAAGTTAGTTAATTAACTATATTATTAATATAGTTATAAAGATATAAGGATAAAAGGTAAGATAATAAAAGGTAAGATAATAAGGTAGAGAACCCTATAAGGAAGGTAAGAGAAGTCTTATTAAGGGGAAAAAGAAAGATAAGAATAAGGTTATTAGTAAAGTTATTAATAGTTTACCTAAACAGTGTAACTAAACTAACTAAACTGTCTGTTTGCTTGTTAAGTAAAGTAAGGTATAATAAAGGAAGAGAAAATAGTTAAATAGGTAGAAAGGTCTAATATTAATAATAGAGGTAGTCTTACCTTAAGGCAGCTAAGCTATACCTTAAAGATAACTATACCTAAGGCTATTATAAACAGCATAATTAACATATTAGTTTTTAAGTTAATAATACGTAAGTTAAAAACCTTAATTAGCATAATAGGTAGACTAAGCTAGAATTATTATCTCTTTTATAATATCCTTACTAACCTATAATAACGTACCTGCATAGCGAGTCGCCTATTAGAGTAAGTTGCCTACTTCCTTATTACACCTTAAACCCCCCTTTTTTAACTATTTGTTAAAAGTCGAATACTTATCTAAAATAGATGCAACTTTCGAAGTAGCTTTTAATAAGGGTTAAAAACTAGGAAAAGATACAGCAGAAAATATTGTATAACCCTAACCCTAGGAATAAAACTTTCTCTTATCTAAGGCAGACAATAAGAGAGACTCTTTAACCTTAGGGTTAGGGCCATACAATAATTTCTGCTGGATTTTTTCTTAGTATATAACCCTTATCAGAAGCTAGTTATAACGTTGCATCTATTTTAGATAAGGATTTAATTTTTAATAAATAGTTAAAAAAGGGGGGTTTAAGGTGTAATAAGGAAGTAGGCAACTTACTCTAATAGGCGACTCGCTATGCAGGTACGTTAACTATAATAGCTATTAATAATTAGTATTAGTATTATTATAGGGTAAGGTTATTATTAAATTAAGGTAATTTATAAATCTTATAATAATTAGCTTATCTTAATAGGTAGTTATTATTACTTAACAGACTAATCTAACTGTAGGGAAGGAAGTAGGTATTTACCTATAGTAGCAGGCGCCTTGCTAGCCTACCCTTAGGTAGGGCAGTCTCACGTAGCTACCTACAACAACCTACTTCCGCTAGGGCTAGATTTATCCTAAGCCCTAAGGTTGTAGGTTTAATTCTAATAATAGGGGTTAGTATAGTCTTAATACTAGATTAACTTACTAGAGATAGCTTTACTTTTAAGGTCTATACTACTAAGGTCTATAGTAAGAACTCTTAACTATAGAGGTATTTAACCTTAAGAGGTAGGCTTATTAGGTATATATAGTTAGCTAGGATAGAATCTCCTAGAATTCTCTTATTAACTATACCTATAACCTACTAAACCTATAATCTAGATAAATCTCCTTTATAACCTACTAAACCTATAGTTTAGATAAATTATCCTAAAACCTACCTCTCTACTAAAGTAACTAAATTAAATCCTTCTTTCTAATCTTATTAAGTCTAATCTTATTAACTTCTTATCCTACTTAGTTATACCTATACTTAACCTAAATAACCTCTTTAAACTAAGCACCCCTCTTAATTATAACCTCTTAGAGATTATATAACAGTTTATAATAGCTTAGATAAGCTCTATTATTAAGCAGTATAGAGGGAACTTTCTATATAATATTATTACTATTAATAGCAGAATAAATAATTATATAGTAATTAATATTACTAGCATTAGATTAGTAATCTTACTTCTTAACAGCCTAGTAGCTAATATAAGCCTAATTATTAAGGTAAGATAAGCCTTATAGCAGTAGCTCTGCTCTTTTGTTAGTAGGATAGCCTAAATATAGGATAATATATTTAAAATTATAATAATAAAGGAGCACTTAGGCTAGCTGCAGGTAGGAATCTATACTATTAAGTAGGTGTAGTATAATTAAGGGATAGAAGTAGAGATTTTACTAGAAGCTCTAAGGTGTTAGTTAGAAACTTAATATAATAGTTATACTTAATATATATTACTAGACCCCCTAAAAATAAAACATATTTACATAATGTATAGCCTAGAAGAGTATATATATAATGTATAATATATATAATATTATTAAATTAGAGGGTTATATGGAGGGTACTTTATATACGCTAGAAAGGGTGTGTAGAGATAGAAGTTATTAGCCTAAATTAGCCTATTTACTTAGTAAATAACAGAGGGACTACTATAGGCTTTACCTTAGGGAGTAGGCTTTATAGAGGCCTTAGGCACCTAAAAAAGAGGTTACTAAGGGCCTAGTTAGGTAGTAAGGCTAGGCATAAGAGTAATAGAATAGTTATAGTTATATATATATATATATATATATAATATATAATATATATAATATTAATCTATTTATAAAAGGCTAGGCTAGGCCTTATTTAGGCGATTAATAACTTAATTACTAGTTATCTAAGCTAGGGAGTAAAAAGAGAGATTATATACTGCAATAGGGTGCCTATTAGTGCTAGATTTCTTTAGTTCCTAATCACGTGACTAAGAGTCTTAATTAGAGATAGATATTAGACCTTAGCTGCTTGCTTCTAATTAGGAAGATTACAAACAAAAAAAAAACTAATTCTTTTCCTTTAATTTAGAGATAGATCCTTTAGATTAACCTAGAGCCTTTTATTATAATTTACCTTTAACTGTAGTTACATAAGATATATAGGAGTTTCTCTCTTAATTAGTTATAGGAGTAAGTCCTAATTAGAGCCTTTACAGCCCTAATTAAGATAGTTTACTTACGCTAATTAAGAGGTATCTTACGTTAGCTTTAGTAGGTTATAGTGATTATTCTTAGTCACCTTACTACTCTAGCTATCCTACTTTACTACACCTTTTTAATACTATATGCTTACGTAGTGCGTAGAGCTTTTATATACAGCTTACTTAAGTCTGTAGCAGGTAAAGCCTAGCTATAATACCTTTATAGCGTAGCCTATAATATATATCTCTTACCTACCTATAGGCGCCTATAAGAAGTTTAGTAGGTCTATAGTACTTCTTACTGCTAGTGCTCTATAGGCTATAGCCCTATAGGCTGTAGCTCTATACTACCTATAGCCTAAGCGCTATAAGTAAGTATTATAATAATTTTATAGGCTATTATTTTCTTCTCTTTTTTCTTCTCTTTTTCTTTAGCCCTTATAATTATTAAAAAGTAAGTTAGATTTATACCTATTAACACTCTCTTTTTCTCTATTAGTATATATAGCTTATACTAATTATTATATAGTTAAACAGATTATACAATAGCTATAAGTCTTACTCTTCTAGGCGTGTATATACGCCTATATACGTATACTTTTTAACTGTTTAGTTTTATTTCTAATATTACTAACAGCCTCCTACTCTTAGTCCCTCTCTAGAGGCTTATATATCCCCTACCTCTGTTAATAATGCTGCTACTACTACTGCTGCTGCTGCTGCTACTAACGCTACTACTAAGCCCCTAGCTGTATATTATTTTACATAAGAATTATATATTTAGAGCTAACTAGTATATAAAGTTTGCTTTTTAACTACCCTTAGAATAAGGAATTAGATAATTCCTTACTCCCTAAGACCCCTATAAAGCGCTATAAGTATATAAAGCATACTAGCCTTTAGGCTATTTCCTATTTTATATACACTAACTAGCTTATAAAGTATACTAATATAGCTTTATATACTAATAAGCTTAGTGCTAGTAGTTATTACACTAACTATATATATAGCAGCTATACTTACCCTCCTTCTATACGTTTTGTCTTATAAGATACTCTTCTGTAGTTAGCGCTAACTTTACATTAGATCCCTATTAACTCTCTTTCTCTCTACTAAGAGATAGTTACTACTACTACCTATTATTACTATTTACTACAGCCTCTTTAGGCTAGCTTTAGAAGCTTATAAGTTTAGCGCTATAATTATACTATTTTATTACTAATAGGTATATAAGACTAATATTACTACCTTACTGCTAAGGCTTAGAAAGACTTAGTTACTTAAGACTAGGCTTATATCTATATATAGTAAGATAAGCTTTATTTTATACGTTTATATAAGATAAAGTAGTATATTAGTTCTACTAGTAGTATATCTATTATATTCCTTACTGCTGCTGCTTCTACTGCTGCTGCTACTACTACTCTTAATACCCCTATTAAGACTATATTTAACCTTAGCTAGGTTACTTCTACTGCTACCTTACTTACTATTACACCTACTGTTAGTATTATAACGCCTAGTAGGGCTACTTCTTTAGGAGGCCTTTTAGCTTACTAAGTAAAGCGCCTTATTATAGCTTATAAAAGTATTACTAGTTTATTAGCTTCTATATATTTATATACCCTTATATATTTATTATACTTACTAACTGCTTATAGTTTATTAATATAGTGTGTTTAAGCTATACTGCTAACGCTACTGCTGCTACTACTGCTGCTGCTGCTGCTGCTGCTACTCCCTCCCCTTCCCTTAGTAAGGGCTGTAAGTACTCCTTAGAGCTCTAAGTAGAGGCTATACTTTATATACCTCTTAAGTTTCTTTTATACTGCCTATTATTAGTTAAAAGAGTTAGGCTACAGCCTAGAAATAATATTACTTCTACCCTTATACTTCTTTTACTTAATATATATATAGGTTAGGTTACTATTATAAACGTTAATTAGGCTATATCTTACTTTATAGATATTAAGCGCTGTAGTATTACTTATAAGATCTATAGGCTTCTAGGTAGTATTAGTAAATCCCTCCTACTATACTAGCGCCTAACGTAACTTACTGCGCCCTTACTTCCTCTACTTAGCTATAATAATCTCTTTAATATACTATTCTTACTTACTATCTTCTATTATTAGAGGGGGTTATATATCTATAGTTTATTACCTTAGTAAGAGGTTAGTTATAGCCCTCTATATGAGGTTAATATATAAATAACTATAAATACTACTTAGTATATTAAGTTAGATAATAAGGGGGCTAATAACCTTTATAACTATATACTTACTATAAAGCTAATTAAGCTTATAGTTAGGCTAAGGGGAGTAGTAATTATATAGGTTTAGCTAAACCTTATTACTAACATTAAACCTCTCTACTGCATTATAGCGCTTATTTATAGCGTCTTTAGTATACTGCTAAGCTGCAGCTATAGTAGCTTATACTATATACATTATATTTATTATCCTCTATATAAGCTTTTCTATAGCCTTCTTATATAACCTTAGTTCTAGTCCTTTATCCTTATATACTTTAACTAGCTCTATATAGTACCTATAGGTAAGAAAGAAGAGGCTAACCCCTATTACTAATACTATATAATTATTAATTATAAGTTATATAACTAGAAGCTATTACACCTAGTCCTCCTAGAGGTAGCTAATATAGGTATGTAGTATAGCTTAAATTTCCTAGTTAAATTACTTAGTAGCTTTATTACTTTAGGGGTAGTAAGCTATACTTAATTTCTATATAACCCCTACTAGTATATAGAAATGCTTCTAAAACTTACTTATTTAGTTACTACCTCTATTACTAACTATACTTTTAGGCATACTATAGAAGTAGAAGTAGTATTTGAAGAAGCGTTTTATATAGGTATCTACCTCTATAGTGTCTATAGCCTTAAGGGTAATTACTTTACCTAGCTAGTTAGAGATTACCTAAAGGAAATATGCCTTTATAGCGCCCTAAAGGCAGTAAGTTTATAATAAAGTCTATTAAAAGGTTACTCTATAGGCGCTTTAGGATTTTAAGGGGCTATAGGTACCCTCTCTTTATATATTACTAGACTTTACTCTAACTACAGATATTATAGTTATATATAAAACAGCATACAGCCTACACCTAGCTTAGCTAGTAGAAGCGTTAAGAGATAAATTTAAGTATGCTATTACAGCCTAGGTAGCCTAATAGGGTTAAATTATAGCTTTACTGTATTAACCTTATATATAACTTATTTAATAGAGAGTCTAAGTTATTATCTCTAGGGACCTAGAGACAGCTGCGCTAGGTAAGACGCCTAGCTGCATCTAGTGTGTAGTTACTAATCTAGATATACGCTTTAACTTTAATAAGAAGTATATATAAGCTGTTTATAATAGCATTATAAATACACTAAAGGTCTATATCTATATCTTATACTATCTCCTATATCTATTATAAAGAGTTATCCTCTAATATATAGGTCTTTAGCACTAGGGGTAGTTCCTATTATAAGCGCTAAGCCCCTAGTATGTAGTTAGTATGTAACAGTAGGGCTAGTATAAAGTATTCTAGTATAACTTAGATAATATAGCTTTACTTCTATTTATTATTCTAGCTTACTAACCTATCTTATTCCCTATATAATAATACATCTAGAATGCTTACTTCCTTACCTAGGTAATAAATAACATAGAAGTTATACTTTACTAGTTTCTCTACTTAGCAGCTTTAGCGCTCTATTAGCTTCTACTTTATTATAAAGTACTTTAGTAACTTATAGTTAGTAATAATATAAAATAGCTTATTAGCACTCTAAAGCTCTACTTACTAGGCTTATAAGCACTTTATTACAGCTAGAAGTTCTTTATTATAAATTAGGTAGTTATACTACACTAGAGTAGGCTTCTATAAGTAGAAAGTAACTAGGTAGGGGTTACTATTCCTATTAAGCTACATAAGGGCGCTACTAAGTGTAAAGCCTAAGCAGTCTATCTTAATAAAGGTAAATACTATTAGGTTAAAATTATAGAGTAGTAGCGCTATAAAAAATAAGTCTTTAAGCTTAGTAAAGGCTTCCTAGTGCGCTTTAGACTATATAAAAAGCATACCCTTTTTTATAAGCATATTAAGCAGCTTAATAATAGTTATATAGTCCTATATAAACGTATAGTAATAGTTTATAAACCCTAGGAAACTATATACCCCTTTTACGCTTATAGGTATTAGCTATTTACAAATTATATATATTTTCTTAGGGTCTATAGAGACCTCTTTCTTAGCCTTAAAGATAAAGCTAACATACTTAACTTTCTTTATAGCAAACTTACTTTTAGCTATATAAAGGCTTAGTTCTACTAAATAAAAGGCTTAAAAAACATACTGTACTTTATCTTTATAGTCCTTTTTTAACCTACTTAAGTATATAAGTATATTATTAAGGTAGGCTGTAGTAAAATTATTAAGAAAGCCTTATAGCATACTATTAATAAACTACTACTATAAGGCTAGTGTATTAGTAAGCCTAAAGAGGTAAATAAGCTATTTAAAAAGCCTATAGTGTTTCTAGAATGTAGTTTTTAGTTTATTACCCTTAGTAATATATATCTTATAGAAAGCAGCTATAATATCTACCTTTATAAACTATCTTAATAACTATATATATCTAAGAGTCTTAGATATTAGTAGTAAGAGGTATTAGTCCTTCTTTATAATAGCGTTAAGCGCTCTATAATTATAGTAGAAGTATAGTCTGCTACCTAGCTTATATATAAACAGAATAGGTATACTAGCTATAGAGCTACTTACCTAAATAAAACCCTTATCTAGAAGGTCCTAGAGTATGTTTTTAAGGATAAGGAGCTTCTTATATAACATCCTATATAATAGTCCCTAAGGTAATAGTGCTTCTTTTCTGCTTATATCCTTCTCTAGCTCTACGTAGTAGTTAAAACTACTTTATTAGAGCAGAAGGTCTATAGATAAGGAGGGGTTAAAGAGGTCTTTAAATTCCTTTCTTACCTACTTAGGAAGCACTATAACTATAGTAGTTTATTTTACTTCCTTCTCTACCTTTAGTTATAATGCCTTTTCTATATTAGCTAAGCTAATAGCTATAATTTACCTAAACGTAGCTATACTTTACTGCTTATTAGAGGTATCTATATTAGGAGCGCCTATATTATATAGGTAACTTACTGCTTAGTAGTAGGCTTTTTTTTTATATACAGCCTAGTAGTAGACTGCTATAAAAGACGTAGCGTTTAAGATACATACTTCTTATATTTACTATACTCTTTCTAACTCTTCCTATCTAACTAAGCAGAGCGTAAGGCTAGTATAGCTAATTAGCTATAGTAAACTATCCTTTCTACTATATTATAAATAGCTTAATTATCTTCTATCTAAGGCTTACCTAAGAAGATATTTACATCTAGGCTGTATACTATATATATATAAATATGTTTCTAGTAGCTATAGAGGTTAAGTATTAGAATAATAACTCTATTAGTATCTATTTTTATAGCTCCCTTTATAAACCCTTATAAAGGTATTAATATTAATTAATATATAGTAAGTATAATTTATATTTAAAGTTATAATTAACTATAGTGTAGATATTACACCTAGTGTTAATTAAGGCTTATATAGAGGTTCTTTTATTAATATAGGCCTCTACTAGTGCAGCTAGCCTACTTATTTTCTATCTACGTTAGAAGTCCTTCTACCCTATACGTTCTTTACTTATAGGCTCTAAAGCTTAATTTTACTCTAGAGCTACTCTTTTTCTAATTTAGATGTTTCCTTAGTGCTGCTAGAGGCAGTTATATAGTCTGTTTTATTATTAGAGTGTAATTTCTACTTAGTAACTACTTATATTTAAGAACGCTAATTAAACTAGCGTAGAACTAATTAGATCCTGCAGTTAAGATTAGTTACATAATGCAAAAAAAAAAAAGAAAACAACAGCAGTTAGCCTAATATAAGCACTATACCTTATTCTTATGCTGTTAACTTAGTAAGGTAGCTTATTTAAAAACACATAGTACTATAGGGGTTAGTATAGTCTACTAGAGATAGCTTCGCTCTTAAGGTCTATACTACTAAGGTTAAGAACTCTTAACTATAGAGGTATTTAACCTTAAGAGGCAGGCTTATTAGGTATATATAATTAGCTAGAATAGAATCTAGGATTCTCCTATTTACTATACCTATAACCTACTAAACCTATAATCTAGATAAATCTCCTATAACCTACTAAACCTATAATTTAGATAAATTATCCTAAAACCTACTAAAGTAACTAAATTAAATCCTTCTTTCTAATCTTATTAAGTCTAATCCTGTTAAGTCTTTATCCTATATACCTTAGTTATACCTACACTTAACTTAAATAACCTTTTTAATATTAATACCCCTCTTAATTATAACCCCTTAGAGGTTATAAAACAGTTTATAACAGCTTAGATAAGCTCTATTATTAAGCAGTATAGAGGGAACTCTCTATATAACATTATAACTATTAATAACAGAATAGATAATTATGTAGTAATTAATATTACTAGCATTAGATTAGTAATCTTACTTCTTAACAGCCTAGCAGCTAATACAGGCCTTATTATTAGGGTAAGGTAGGCCCTATAGCAGAGGCTCTGCTTCTTTATTAGCAGGATAGCCTAGCAGAGGGAGGATAGATTAACTATTACTAAGATAAAGCGCTTAGGCTAGCTGCAGGCAGTAATCTACGCTATCTAGTAGGTGCAGTATAATTAAGGCTAGATAGAAGTAGGGATTTTACTAGAAGCTCTAAGGTGTTAGTTAGAAACTTAATATAATAGTTATACTTAATATATATTACTAGACCCCTAGAAAATAAAACATATTTACATAATATATAGCCTAGAAGGGTGTAACTACTTATATAGTTATAGGTTTTTTCTTCCTCTTATGCTCCTTAAGGTAATCCTATATAAGGTAGCCTACTTTATTATAGTTAAAGCACTTTTATGTTTCTTTATACAGCTTATACTTAGGTTTCTTATCTATCTTTATAGCTACTAATCTTATAAAGCCTATTATTAAAGTGTCTCTATTAGTATCTATTTTCTTTATTACAGCTAGATATATATTATATAGGTAACTTTAGAGCTTTTCTACCTTCTATATAATATAACTAATAGTTAGCACTACCTTTAGGAAGGTCTAAGGTATTATAACTATAACTAATACGCTCTTAAGGTAGAAGTTAAGTATATTAGTTATAAGTATAATCTATGCTTCTGCTGCCTAGGTCCCTATGCTAGCTTCTACTAGTATGTATTTAAACTTTAGGTAGAAGGCTATAAAGGACTTATATTCCTTTATTTAGGTGCTTATTAGCACTACAGCAGCTTAAGCCTATACGTTTAGGTTACTAAAGGTGTAGTCTAAGTGCTCTATAAAGTGTATAATAATATAGGTACTATCCTAGCTACCCTTCTTATAGTAGGTAGTAACTATCTATTAGAGGCTAACTTTAAGGTAGAAGTATATATAGTACTAGGCCTTCTAACTAGAAGAGAAGAAAATAATGTTAATCTTAAGCTTATTATATATCTAATACGCCTATAAGGAATAGTACTTAAATAACCTTAAGAACTTTAGTAGGCTTAGTAGTTATTTTTACTTAACGTTAGTAACTATTACCTCTATAGGTAAGAAAGTAGTAGGACTTATTATAGAGGTAGGTATAGCAGTTATTATAATATTAGTAAGCGTCTATATTTATATTATAAGTAAGGAGATAAGTTATTTAAGGGAGGCTAGCTAGTTATTACTAGATATAGAAAAGCTTATGTCTTATGCTAACAGCTTAGGCGTTATGCTTATTATTTTGTCTTAGTTATTTATTATGTAGTATAATTAGTAAGAGTAGTAAATTATAAGCTTAGATATATAAAAGGCTAGACTAGGCCTTATTTAGGTAATTAGTAACTTAATTACTAGTTATCTAAGCTAGAGAGTAAAAGGAGAAATTACATACTATACGCTTACATAGTGTGTAGAGCTTTTATGTATAGCTTACTTAAGTCTGTAGCAGGTAAAGCCTAGCTATAACACCTTTATAGCGCAGCCTATAACACTATTACTATTACTCTTATTAATTTAATAATTAAGAGTCTTATATATTTAGGAACTAATAGTAATAAGCTTAGTAATATAATTCCTATAAGCTAAAAGTATATAATAATAACTAATATTATAAAGATAACATTAAAATCCTCCTCTAATTAGACTATCTAGTTTAAGTAGCTCTAAGTAAAAGCTAGAGCCTACAACCTATAGGAAGTAATTAAATTATTTATAAGTAATTTATATACACCTAGTAAGACTATTGTAATACTTATAAAGCGCCTTATATACCTTAAGCCTTATAACTATCTAAAATACTAATATTTATATTTAGAACTAAGCTCCCTAAGTGCCTAAGAGATAATAGTAACTTTAATTCTAATAGCTAGTTAGGGATTACTTCTTAAGCCTATAGTAAGGAATAACTTATAGGCTAAAGAGGTCTATAAGCTTTTACTAAGTAACTTACTATTATATAAGGAGTAGTAAAGTAAATATACTAACGTATTAAAGGAATATAAAACAAATATATATAAATATAACTTACACCTATGTAATGCAGTAGTATGCGTCTAGCAGCGTCTATGCGCACGTTATGCTGCAGACAGTTAGTTTAATTCTAACTGTAGGAAGCTACTTTTACAGAAGTCTAATTAGCTACTAAAGCCCTACAAAAGTAGAGCCCTAGGCCCTTCATACATAATAGGGCTCTAATAATAATACACCCTACCTACGTATTATATTTCCCTTTATAATATTCCTATATAGTGTTAGGTAAAAACAAGCTAACCTTCTAATGTTTAATAATAGAGTAGTTTTCCTTCTGTATAAATTATAGGAGGTTTTTCTCTCTATATATAGATTAATAAGTACTATATATATAGAATAGTATAAAGAAATACCTTACTAGTTCCTACTTAGATAGTAAATAATATAAGACTCCTATTACTATAAATATAACTTACTATAAGACTAGTTTAGAGATACTATAAGCCTTAAGATCTTTAAGCACTATTATAAGCTAGATAAGTGTAAAGAGCTAGGTAAGGCCTTATTTAGGTAATTAGTAACTTAATTACTAGTTATCTAAGCTAGAGAGTAAAAAGAGAGATTATATACTATACGCTTATGTAGTGTATAGGTATTTTATATGTAGCTTACTTAAGCCTATAGTAGGTACTAGGTAAAGCCTAGCTATAACACCTTTATAGCGCAGCCTATAATATATACCTCTCCCCTACCTATAGGTATATATATAAATTAGTAGGTCTATAGTGCCTCTTACTGCTAGTATCCTATAGGCTATTACCTTATAGCTTATAGCTTTACGCTGCTTATAGCCTAGGTACTATAGGTAAATATTATATTAATTATATAGGCTAACGTATATATATAGTAAGTAACGTATTATAGTAAGTAATATATATCCTCCTAATTCTTTACTCTTTCCTTTTCTAACTACTTTTCTCTATATATAACTATAAGTTTTACTTTAAATAAAAGCTACATTCTCCCTACATTTAAAGCTATTAAAAAAGACCTAAAACTATCTGTACGAAAGGCTGCTTCTATCTATAATATCCCTAAAGTAACACTCTACTACTAACGCACTAGATAACTACTATAATAGGAAACGTAATTAAAATTAATAAAGGTAACTAAGCTAGAAGAAACAGTAATTTTTAAATAAGTTATTAACCTTATTAATTATGGATTTCTACTGTAACTTAATAATATAACGTACCTATATAGTAAGTCGCCTATTAAGGTAAGTTACCTACCTTCCTAAACCCTTCTACATTTTATTTAAGTTAATTTAACTATAATATATAAATTAATTAAAACTACTTATTACCCTCTTCCTTATTACTATCCTAAACTACTTTATAGGTTTATATGTTATGTCTAGACTTTCTGTAATTACTATATTGTTATGTATATAGTTTAACACCTTCTGTATAACCCTCTTTCTAATAGTTATTTTCCCCTCTAGTATTAACTATATCCTTTTCTCCCTTTAGTGCCTCTGCTTTAGCAGTATTAAGTAACCCCTTAAGACGTAGTTAGGTCTTTTTTGCCTTTTAGCGCTTACTTAGTACCTCTATCCCTATATAAAGCTTATAGTTCTTAGCCTTAATAATAGTAAGCCTATAGGCTAACTTACTAATACCTTTAGCCTAGAAGTTAATTACTTTATATATTAGTGTTAGTAAGCTACCTTAATATACTTAGATCTTCTTTTTAAGGGAGGTAGTACTTTATATACCCTCTACTGCTGTAGTTAGTGTTTTTAGGTCCTAGGAGCCTTAGCTACTTAGCTGTAAGATTAATAGTGTTAGCGTCTTTAGCTTAAAATCTAAGTAAGAAAGAACTACTTTAGGGTTAAAAGGTATAAGGCCTGCTTATTAAAAACTAGCTTATATGTTGTTTTTACTTATTAAGGTAAAGAATACTACTTTAAAGGCAGGAAAGAAGTTATCCTTAGTAATATATAAAATCTATATCTATATTATCTTCTTAATTTCCTTACTATATAAGTACTTTAATAGGCTAAAGCACTTAATATTAAGAGGCTAGAGCTTATATAATAAATAGGGAGGTATGTAAAGAGTAATAATGCTTTATTCCTTATAGTATTTATTAAAGTTAGTTAATTTTTAGCTGTTATAACTATTAAGGATTAAGAGGTAATAAGGGCTCTTTATATAAGTCCTTATACACTAATTAAAGTGCTTTAGCTAATCTAGGCTAATATTATTTGTTATCTATCTATTTTTGCTTAGATAGATACGTTATGTAGCTAAGAATTAGCAGTTAGTATACTAAGATAAGAGGTAATATTTACCTTTTATAATAACATATAGAGGCAGCGCCTAGCTATCTGTATATACGCCCTAAATAATAGAAACCTATTTATAATTGCTAGGCTGCTTTATATAAGGCCTTCCCTTATAGTTAGATATTATAATAATCTTTATATGTAATAGTATTCCTATTAGGAAACCAGTCTTATTAAAGTTATAGATATTATAATCTAGTATCTTATACTTTAGAATTATATTTTATATAAGTGTAAACTAGCCTTATATAATTATAGAATCCTTAGCTAAGACCCTCTAATAGTTAATTTAACGTTAAAATTACATTTTTAATTTAGGGATGTATTATATAAAGTTCTATACCTATTAGAGTCCTATACGCATCCTATTATGTGAATTTAGAAGTTAGTTAGCTATTTCTTATATATCTTCTTATTACAGAGGGAACCCTTAATTAATTAGGTTAATAACTTATTTAAGAATTACCTCCTCTTTAGGTATAGTTAACTTTATTAAATTTAGTTATCTTTTGCTCTATATAACATATCTAGCGTGTTAGTTACGTAGCGTTATTTAAGGGACCTTAAAGGTAGAGGCAGCTGTTTATATAGACATTTTTAGGTCTTTTTTAAGAGCCTAGATAGTAAGGATAATACAACTTTTAATTAAGGTAGATTGTATGTTTGTATGTAGAGGGAAAAATACGTAAAGGTGAAAGAGATAGAAAGTTAGAAAAGTAGGCGACTTACCTTAATAGGCGACTCGCTATATAGGTACGTTATAAGATATAGCTAATTACCTCCTTAATAAACGTAATATAACATATGTTAGACCCTAATAGGTAGATAACTTTATATAATACTAACTATAACTAAAGATACGTTTTTAATATAGAATTAACTATTAGAGGGTATTAGCTAAGAATCCTATAATTATATAGGCCTAGTTTACCCTTATATAAAACATAATTATAAAGTATAGAATCTATAATAATAATATCTATAATCTTAATAAGATAGGCTTCTTAATAGAAATACTGTTATATATAAAGGTTATTATAACCTCTAATTACTATAGAAGGCCTTATATAAAGCAGCCTAGTAATTATAAATAGGCTTCTATTATTTAGGGCGTATATACAGATAACTAGATGCTGCCTCTATATATTATTATTAAGGGTAAATATTACCTCCTCTTATAGTATGCTAATAGCTAATTCCTACCCTAATAGTACATCTACTCTAGCAAAAATAGATAGACTATAAATAAGATTAGCTTAAATTAGCTATAGCATTTTAAAAAGTGCATAAAGTCTTATATAAAGGGTATTAAGTAGCTTCTAATCCTTAATAGCTATAATAGCTATAAGTCTACTAAGTTTAATAATTACTATAAGGAATACAGTATTATTACTCTTTGTATACCTCTCTATGTATTATATAAGCTCTAGCCTCTTAATATTAGCTGCTTTAGTCTACTAAAGGCGTTATATAGTAAGGACATTAAGAAAATAATATAGATATAGATTATATATATTACTAAAGATAACTTCTTTCTTACCTTTAAGGCAGCCTTTTTTACTTTAATAAGTAAAGAAAATATATAAGCTAGCTTTAGATAGGGTAGCCTTATCCCTTTTAACCTAAAAGTAGTTATTTCCTACCTAGATTTTAAGCTAAAAACGCTAATACTATCTAACTTACGCCTAAGCAGCTAGGGCTCCTAGGACCTAAAGACACTAACTAAAGTATATAATACTATATAAAGCTCTATATTACTTAAGAACAGGATTACTAGTTATTAATATAGCTTACTAACCTATTTATATAAAGTAGTTAACTTATAGGCTAAAGGTATTAGTAAGTTAGTATATAAACTAGCTCTTATTAAAGCTAAATGCTATAGGCTTTATATAGTAAATAAGATACTAAGTAAGTATTAGAGGGCTAAAAAACCCTAACTGCGTCTTAAAAGGTCCCTTAATGCAGCTAAAGCAGAGGTAATCTAGGTAGAGAAGGGGGTTATTAATACTAGAGGTAAAAATATATATTAGGAGAGGGCTTATATAGAGGGGGGTAAATTACATAGTTAGTAATATAGTAATTATAGAAAGACTAAATATAACGTATAAATATATTAGGTAGTTCAGAAGACCTCTAAAGAATAAAATAATAAGTAGTTTTAATTAATTTTATATAGTACTACTTAATTAACTTATATAAATAGCTAGAGGGTAGAAAGATATATATTACTTACTATAATACGTTACTTACTATATATATACGTTATATATATATTTTTTTTATAAGAGGAGTCTTATATTGTTTACTATCTAAGTAGGAATAAGTAAGGTATTTCTTTACACTATACTATATACATAATATAGTTAATCTATATATAGAGAGAAAAACCTTCTATAATTTATATAGGAGGAAAACTACCTTATTATTAAATATTAGATAGTTAGCTTATTTTTACCTAATATAATATAGGATTATTCTAAAGGGAAAACATAATATATAGGTAGGGTGTACTATTATTAGAGCCCTATTATGCATATAGGGCCTAGGGCTCTACTTTTGTAGGGCTCTAGTAGCTAATTAGACTTCTGTAAAAGTAGCTTCCTGCAGTTAGAATTAAACTAACTGTCTGTATGTAGAGCGTATAAACGCTGCTAGACGTATACTACTGCGTTATATAGGTGTATATACGTTATTATTTTTCTTTTCTCTTTTTTTCTTCTCTTTTTACTTTAGCCCTTATAATTATTAAAATATAGGTTATAATTACGTTTATTAGCGCCCCCCCTTTCTCTATTAGTATATATAGCTTATACTTATCTATATTTAGTTAAATAGATTATATAATAGCTATATATCTTACTCCTTTAGAGGTGTATATACCTAATATATATACTTTTAACTACTTAACTTTATTCCTAATGTTACTAACTCTCTCTCTCTCTACTAAGGGATAGTTACTACTACTACTACTATTACTACAGCCCCTTCTTACTAGCTTAAGAAGCTTATAAGTCTTATACTATAATTACGCTTTCTTATTACTTATTAGTATATAGGACGAATATTACTACCTTACTGCTAAGGCTTAAGAAGACTTAGTTACTTAAGACTAAGCTTATATCTATATATAGTAAGATAAGCTTTATTTTATATATTTATATAAGATAAAGTATTATACTAGCTCTACTAGTAGTATATTTATTATATCTCCTGCTGCTGCTCCTCCTACTGCTGCTAACTTTACTACCCCTACTACACCTATTAAGGCTATATTTAACCCTAGCTAGGTTACTTCTACTGCTACCCTACTTACTATTACACCTACTGTTAGCATTATAGTGCCTAGTAGGGCTACTCCCCTAGGAGGCCTTTTAGCTAACTAAGTAGAGTGCCTTATTATAGCTTATAAAAGTATTACTAGTATACTAGCTTTTATATATTTATATACCCTTATATGTTTATTATATTTACTAACTACTTATTTAATTTAAGAACGCTAATTAAACTAGTGTAGAACTAGTTAGACCTATGAGACGTAGTGGTATGCGTCTAGCAGCGTCTGTGCGCTCTGCGCGCAGACAGTCAGTTTAATTCTAACTGCAGGAAGCCACTTTTGCAGAAGTCTGATTAGCCACTAGAGCCCTACAAAAGTGGAGCCCTAAGCCCTATATGCATAATAGGGCTCTAACAATAGTGCACTACACCTATATATTATGTTTCCCTTTATAATAATCCTATATTATGTTAGGTAAAAACAAGCTAACCTTCTAATGTTTAATAAGATAGAGTAGTTTTCCTTCTATATAAATTACAGGAGGTTTTTCTCTCTACCTATATAGATTAATAAGTACTATATATATAGAATAGTGTAAGGGAATACCTTACTAGTTCCTACCTAGATAGTAAATAATATAAGACTCCTATTACTATAGAACTAGTTAGATCCTATAGTTAAGATTAGTTACATAATATAAAAAATTAATAATAGCAGTTAGCCTAATATAAGCACTATACCCTATTCTTATACTATTAACTTAGTAAGGTAGCTTATTTAAGAGTATATAGTACTATAGGGGTTAGTATAGTCTACTAGAGGTAGCTTTACTTTTAAGGTTTATACTACTAAGGTTAAGAACTCTTAACTATAGAGGTATTTAACCTTAAGAGGCAGGCTTATTAGGTATATATAGTTAGCTAGGATAGAATCTAGGATTCTCCTATTAACTATACCTATAACCTACTAAACCTACAGTTTAGATAAATTATCTTAAAACCTACTAAAGTAACTAAATTAAACCCTCCTTTCTAATCTTATTAAGTCTAATCTTATTAACTCCTTATCCTTAGTTATACCTATGCTTAACCTAAATAACCCCTTTAAACTACACACCCCTCTTAATTATAACCCCTTAGAGGTTATAAAAAGTTTATAATAGCTTAGATAAGCTCTATTATTAAGCAGTATAAAGGGAACTCTCTATATAACATTATTACTATTAATAGTAGAATAGATAACTATATAGTAATTAATATTACTAGTATTAGATTAGTAATCTTACCTCTTAACAGCCTAGTAGCTAATATAAGCCTAATTATTAAGATAAGGTAAGCCCTATAGCAGTAGCTCTGCTTCTCTGTTAGTAGGATAGCCTAAAAGTAGGATAACGTATCTAAAATTATAATAATAAAGAAGCACTTAGGCTAGCTGTAGGTAGTAATCTACGCTATCTAGTAGGTAAAGTATAATTAAGAGACAGAAGTCTAAAGGTTAGAGAAAAGAGATTTTACTAGAAGCTCTAAGGTGTTAGTTAGAAACTTAATATAATAGTTATACTTAATATATATTACTAGACCCCTAGAAAATAAAATATGTTTACATAATGTATAGCCTAGAAGGGCTACTAACTACTTATAGTTTGTTAATATAGTATATTTAAGCTATACTGCTAATACTGCTGCTGCTACTACTGATACTACTACTAATACTACTTCTTTCTTCTCCTTTAGTAAGAGCTATAAGTACTCCCTAGAGCTCTAAGTAGGGGTTACACTCTATATACACCCTTAAGCTCTTTTAATGCTATATATTATTAGTTAAGAGAATTAGGCTGCAGCTAAGAAATAATATTACTTTTATTTCTATATTTATTTTACTTAACTTATATATAGGTTAGGTTACTATTATATATTTCAGGTATATAGAGGTATATATAAGTGAATAAGATAAAGAGGAATAATAGTTATATTATTTATTAGCTTAAGCAGCTTTCTCTGTAGAAGGAAGAGTAGGAATAGGTCTAAGAGGAAGGAAACCTATTCTTTTATACCTATTCTAGCTCCACTAGGGTTAGGGTTAAGTCCTAACTCTTATCACGTAATTTCCTAGTTAATTACGCGTGGATTGCATATCCTCTTGCCTAAAAGGGCCTAGTATAAAGGTTATTTTATCTAGGTTAAAGTATAAGCCTTAGGGAGGTTTCTAGCAGTTTCTTCTAGTTTCTACTGCTTTATTAGTATACAGTGTATACAGTAATAATAATACTATATTATAACTATAACTAGTATATAACTATAGTATATTTATAGTTATAGTTATAAGTAAGTAGCTAGCGCCTACTAGTATAAAGGGGGTGTAAAGTTTCTTAGGATTTATAAATTACTACTATATTTTCCTTCTAGACTATATAACACTTATAGAGCTTTTAACAGCCCTTATAAAGAAGATGGTAACCTTTTAGTAGTTACTAGTAGAAGATACAGCTTTCTAACGCCTAAAGAAGCTTTTTATAAAGTAACTAGTGCTCTACTAGTTTAACCTAAATACCCCTACTACTATAGAAACTAACTACTTTAGCTATACCCTAGGGGGAGTAATATCTTAAGAAGATAAGAATAGAAATACCTATATAGTAGCCTACTACTTATTAAAGCTTATACCTATATAATATAACTATCCTATATATAATAAGGAGTTATTAGTAGTACTAATATACCTCTAAGTATAGAGAGTAGAGCTCTAAAGTACTACTAGGTTCTAAGTGTTAACTAATTACTAAAGCTTATAGTACTTTATAAAGAAGTAATAGCTTACTAAATAGTAGAGCTAGTAGGTAGAGAAGCTTACTTAGTATAACTTCTACCTAAAGTATAGGCCTAAAAGATTAGTAGTAGTACTAAACGCCTTATTATATAGAGAATAAGATACACTAAAGAGAAAGAATAATAAGAGAGAGTAAGGCTAAGTTATCTAAGTTATCCCTAATAAGGCCTAGCTAGTTCCTACCTAACGTACTACACCTAAGGTCTCTAATATAGTAGTCTTCCTAAGTAATAATAAGCTGTAATAGTTATAGAATAATATAGTAGCTAGTAATAAGGACTACTAGAGAGCTTATACTGCTATATACTAGTAGGCCTATAGCTTCCTACTAGAGCTTTAGCTAAAGGCGTAGATTATAGAGTGCTATATTAACTAACACTATTAGCTCCTTTTTAGGGATAAGATATAGGTCTTAGGAAGCTGTAATTTAGATAATCCTCTTAACTAGCTATTTAAGAACGCTAATTAAAGTAGCGTAGAACTAATTAGATCCTGCAGTTAAGATTAGTCACACAATACAAAAAAAAAAAAAAACAACAGCAGTTAGCCTAATATAAGCACTATACCCTATTCTTATGCTATTAACTTAGTAAGGTAGCTTATTTAAGAACATATAGTACTATAGGGGTTAGTATAGTCTACTTAATACTAGATTGACTTACTAGAGATAGCTTCGCTCTTAAGGTCTATACTACTAAGGTCTGCAGTAAGAACTCTTAACTATAGAGGTATTTAACCTTAAGAGGCAGGCTTATTAGGTATATATAGTCAGCTAGGATAGAATCTCCTAGGATTCTCCTATTAACTATACCTACAACCTGCTAAACCTGTAGTTTAGATAAATTATCCTAAAACCTACCTCTCTACTAAAGTAACTAAATTAAATCCTCCTTTCTAATCTTATTAAGTCTAATCTTATTAACTCCTTGTCCTACTTAGTTATGCCTATGCTTAACCTAGATAACCCCTTTAAACTAAGCACCCCTCTTATTTATAACCCCTTAGAGGTTATAAAACAGTTTATAACAGCTTAGATAAGCTTTATTATTAAGCAGTATAAAAGGAACTCTCTATATAATATTATTACTATTAATAGCAGAATAAATAACTATATAGTAATTAATATTACTAACGTTAGATTAGCAATCTTACTTATTAACAGCCTAGCAGCTAATATAGGCCTAATTATTAGGGTAAGGTAGGCCCTATAGCAGCAGCTCTACTCTTTGATTAGCAGGATAGCCTAGAAGTAGGATAATATATCTAAAATTATAATAATAAAGGAGCACTTAGGCTGGCTGCAGGCAGTGATTTACGCTATCCAGTAGGTGCAGTATAATTAAGGCTAAGAGATTTTGCTAGAAGCTCTAAGGTGTTAGTTAGAAACTTAATGCAATAGTTATACTTAATATATATCACTAGACCCCTAGAAAATAAAACACGTTTATATAATGTATAGCCTGGAAGGGCCTCAACTAGCTATAAATAGTAATTATATAGAAATTATATAATACGCTAAGTGCTACCTACCTAGGGCGTAATAGGACGCTAAAACTAATTATATAAAAGTAGTACTAGCTACACCTAGGGAAATTAGTTAGGAGGTTTATTAGTAACTATAACGTCTATAGTTATAGCTATATCTAGCAGCAGGCTAAAAAGGGCCTTTTACAGCCCCTACTAATGCCTAGCTAGAGGTAGTTAGAGATTTCTATAGACTTTATTACCTACCTCCTACTAATAAAGATAAAAGGTACCTATTACTTATAAGTTATTATAGACTAACTAGGTAAAAGCATTATACTAGAAGATATAAAGATAATAGAAGTAGAGGCCTATATAAAGCGCTTTATAAAGATCTTTTATACTACCTATAGAATGCTAAAGACTATAGTTAGTAATAAGGGAAGTAACTAGACTAGCTGCTTCTAAAGATACTTCTATAAGCTTACTAATATCTAGCAGCTACTTAGTACCTCCTTTTATCTCTAAATAGATAGTAGTACTAAGTAGTTTAATTAAGAGATCTAAGCTATTCTTTAGATAGTTATATACTTTACTTAGGATTTTATATAAACCTATTTCCTATAGTAGATATACAGCTAGAGGATAGCTAGAAGGTAGCTACTGCTAAGCTAATATAGTACTAGAAAGACACCCTTTATATAGTATAAGCTATAATAATAGCAGCTAAGTATAACTAGAAGGAGTTAGCAAACTGCTACTACAGCCCTATAGAGAGATACTAAGTAAGAGATATAGTTTAGCTATTCCTAGCTAATATAGCTATATCTAGACCCTTAAGGAAACTAAATTAGCTACACTATAAGTATAAGGTTATAAGGATTATCTTCTCTAATGTAGTAGAGCTAGATATACTAAGAGGGGTATATAAGGTGTTTAATATAGATCTCCTCTAGAGGGCACCTAGTAACCCCCTCTTAAGATAATAGGTAGATAACCTCTACCTACTGCTTATTACCTACGTTAAAAGTAAACCTAAGTAGGCTATTAAGAAGATTTTAGCTATAAGAGAGTATAGTAGAAATAAGGCGCTATAAGCGCTAGTTAAATAGGTTAAGTATAGTAAGCCTACTTAAGAACCTTTAAATTAAGTTAAAGATATATAAGCTTAGGAGGACTATAGGTAGGTAACTAGGGGGGTATTAAGGCCTAAGGGGGGGGGGTACTATTATAGGCTTTACTATAGATAATAAGTATAAGTAGAGCCTATATATAGAAAAACCTTTTGCTAACTACAGCCTACCTAGTAGGCTGCTAGTTATCCCCTAAAGAGCAGCTAGAGTGTAGATTCTTCTATCTCCCCTCTTTAGTATAGATATATTTAATTAAGGCACCCCTATTATTAACTAATAACAGCTCTACCTCTTAAAGTAATATACCTATTAGGTAAAAGGCTATATATAGCGCCTTTAGCCTAACTAATATAGGTTATAAGAACCCTAAAGGTAACTATAGAAATTAAAATAATAGAAACCCTAGTAGTAGGAACTATAGCTATAGAGGCTGCTAGTAGATATAACCTTATAAGCTAAACGCACTCTATAAGTAATCTTTATTATTATTAGGGCTTCTAGCGCCTTTATAAGAGTAAAGCATACTACCTAAGTAACAAAGGTTAAGTATAAGTATAGTAGAGATACTACTTTTAAAACATATAAACTGCTAGCTTTACCTTACCTTAGGGCACTATATTAACTACTACTAGTACACCCTTCCTTATATACACCCTAAAGGGCAGTAGGAAAGTAAAGTAGTTAAGGCTATAATTAAAAAGTGTATATAATGTAACCTAAAGCTTACTAAACGCTTATAAGAGGTAAAGGTAGTAACTATTAAGAATAACTAACTATATAGTAGATATAAGGGAAAGGTTATACTAGCCTCCTTTTATACTATAAAAAGCCTTTATTACCTAGCTTACTTAGTAATATTAGACTTAGGCTTAATAGTATATATTTTTAATAAGCCTTTATAGTTTAAAATAATAAGGGCTACACTATTAGGTAATTTCCTATAGGCTAGCTTATAGTAACTACCTATTAAAGCGTATAGCATTATGTAAATTAGGCTTAGGAGGTATATAAGCACTATTATAAAGCTTACTCTATATAATGTTACCTTTTACCCTAGCCTTATAGCTAACCTAGTGTCCTTTAAGAAGCTAAAGTAATAAGGATTTAGTAAGATATAAGCCCTAGAAATAACTACTTATAAAAAGCAGATAGGTCTTTTATAGCCTACCTTAATAATATTTATAACTAATAGGTTCTTAACTATAGGCTCTTTAAGGTAGAGGCTGCTTTAGCTACTACTATATCCTTACCTCCTATAGGCTTAGATAAAGTGCTCTAATTACACTAATAAAATAAATACACTATAAAGACGTATAGGAAGCTAATTCTTAGTAGCCTATTTACTTAGCACTATAGGCTAGGTTACTTAGGCCCTAAAGTAATTAAGAGAATTATTAATATAGCTTATAGAGTGCGTCTTAAGGGCTCTAATAATTATAAGATTTACACTATTAACTATAATACCTACATAAAAGGTAAAGCCTACTGCTTAGCTAGGTGTAGCCTATATAAATCTATAATCTATATAGAGCCTAGTAACTACTTAGTAATTAACTTCTATAACCTAGAGGTTAGTTATATAGGGTATATATCTTATATAATAATTTCTAACTGCAGTAGTAGTTATATATAGGATTTCTACCTACGCTAAAGGACTACTAAGATACTACTTACTACACTTATAGACTTCCTTACCCTATTAGAAGTGTAATATAACTATTAGGTAAAGGTTATTAAGACTAATAATAAGCTTCTATACTACTTAGATATTATAGATGTAATACAGATATATAGTATACGCCTTAAGGTAAGCACCTTAAATACCTAAGTGTAAAATAGAGCTATAGAGCGTATTACTGTAGTTATTAAGTAAAAGGTATATAGTATAGTAATTAATATATACCTACTAAATATCTTTTAGCTAGAGGTCTATATAGCTACTACCTATCTTTATAACTATATACTATAAGCATCTTATAGTTAGAAATTACTATACTAACTGTAGTATAAGCACTTCTAGAGTAAAGCTAACGTAGTATACTTATTAAATTAGAGGGTCCTATAGAGGGCACTTTAGGCGCGCTGAAAGGGTGCATAGAGATAGGAGTTATTAGCCTGATTTAGCCTAGTTGCTTAGCAATTATTAGAGGGACTGCTGCAGGCTTTATCCTAGGCAGTAGGCTTTATAGAGGCCTTAGGCACCTAGAAAAGGGGTTACTAAAGGCCTAGTTAGGTAGTAAGGCTAGGCGTAAGGGTAATAAAATAGTTATAGTTACATATAGTTAGATACATATGTAACGCATAAGATACATAATATTAACCTATTACTATTGCCTCTATTAATTTAATAATTAAGAGTCTTATATGCTTAGAAGTTAATAGTAATAAGCTTAATAATGTAATTCCTATAAGCAAAAAGTATATAATAATAACTAATAACGTAAAAATTGCTCTAAAATCCTCCTCTAACTAAACTATCTAATTTAAGTAGCTTTAGGTAAAAGCTAGACCCTATAACCTATAGGAAGTAATTAACCTATTAGTAAGTAATTCTTATACGCCTAGTAAGACTATTATAGCACTTATAGAGCGCTTAATACGCCTTTAGCCTTATAACTATCTAAGATACTAAGCTCTACGCCTAAGATTAAACTCCCTAGGCGCTTAAGGGGTAGTAGTAACCCTAATCCTAACAGCTAGTTAGGTATTACTCCTTAAGCCTATAGTAGTAACTAACTTATAGGCTAAAGAGGTCTATAAGCTCTTACTAAGTAACCTGCTGTTATATAAGAAGCAGTAGAGTAAATATACTAATACGTTAAAGGAGTATAAAACGTATATATAAAAATACACCTTACTGTAGGACTAGTTTAGAGATACTATAAGTATTAAGCTTTTTTATAAGAGGAGTCTTACATTATTCACTATCTAAGTAGGAATAAGTAAGGTATTCCTTTACACTATACTATATATATAATACAGTTAATCTATACATAGAGAGAAAAACCTCCTATAATTTATATAGGAGGAAAACTACTCTATTATTAAATATTAGAAGGTTAGCTTGTTTTTACCTAACTTAGTATAAGGGTATTTCTATATAAAGGAAACATAATACGTCAGGAGGTGCACTGTTATTAGAGCTCTATTATGCATGTAGGGCCTAGGGCCCCACTTTTGCAGGGCTCTAGTGGCTAATTAGACTTCTGCAAAAGTGGCTTCCTGCAGTTAGAATTAAACTAACCGTCTGCGCGCATAAAGTGCGCACAGACGCTGCTAGACGCATAAGTATTAAGCTTTTAGAACACTATTATAAGCTAGATAAGCACCTTAATTAATAAGTAAAGAAGCTTAAGAATTATATTACTAAGCGCCTAAAGGAAAGGCGTAATAAGGTGTAGATAAAATATAAAAGAATTCTCTATAAAGGCGCTTAGAATCGCCTTACTAACATAAAGGAGCTTAAGAAATAGCTTCTTATGTAGGAAAGTGCCTTTTATAATATAAAGGCTAATAAAGTCCCTAATGTATAGCATTTAAAGCACTAGTTTTAGGATATTATAAAAGCCTTTTTAACTAGTTACCTTACCTAATAGGTATTTAACTACCTATAGTAAAGTAAGAAGAACGCTAAGAAAGAAGATCTTATAATCTCTATAATAATAAGTAATGTATAAGAGGTAATAAAGCTCCTTAGTAATACGCCTATTAGGTAAAAGGCTATATATAGCGCCTTTAGCCTAACTAATATAGGTTATAAGAACCCTAAAGGTAACTATAGAAATTAAAATAATAGAAACTATAGTAGTAGGAATTATAGCTATAGAGGCTACTAGTAGATATAATCTTATAAGCTAAGTATACTCTATAAGTAATCTCTATCCTTATTAGGGCTCTTAGCACCTTTATAAGAGTAAAGTATACTGCCTAAGTAAGAGAGGTTAAGTATAAGCGTAGTAGAGACACTACTTTTAAAATATATAAGCTACTAGCTTTACCTTACCTTAGGGCACTATATTAACTACTGCTAATACGCCCTTCCTTATATACGCCCTAAAGGGTAGTAGGAGAGTAAAGTAGTTAAGGCTATAATTAAAGAGCGTATATAGTGCAACCTAGAGCTTACTAAATGCTTATAAGAGGTAAGGGTAGTAACTATTAAGAATAACTAACTATATAGTAGGTGTAGAGGAAAGATTATATTAGCCTCCTTTTATACTGCAAAAAGCCTTTATTATCTAGCTTACTTAGTAATATTAGATTTAGGCTTAATAGTATATATTTTTAATAAGCCTTTATAGTTTAAGATAATAAGGGCTATACTAGTAGGTAATTTCCTATAGGCTAGCTTATAGTAACTACCTATTAAAGCGTATAGCACTATGTAAATTAGGCTTAGGGGGTATATAGGTACTATTATAAGGCTTACCTTATATAATATTACCTTTACACCCTAGCCTTATAGCTAACTTAGTGTCCTTTAAGAAGCTAAAGTAATAAGGTATTTAGTAAGATATAAGCCCTAGAAATAACTACCTATAAAAGGCAAATAGGTCCTTTATAGCCTACCTTAATAATATTTATAACTAATAGGTCCTTAACTATAGGCCCTTTAAGGTAGAGGCTGCTTTAGCTGCTGCTATACTCTTACCTCCTATAGGCTTAGATAAAGCGCCTTAATTACGCTAACAAAATAAATACACTATGAAGACATATAGAAAGCTAAGTCTTAGCAGCCTATTTACTTACTACTATAGGCTAGGTTACTTAAGCCTTAAAGTAATTAAGAGGATTATTAATGTAGCTTATAGAGTGTATCTTAAGAGCTCTAATAATTATAAGATTTACACTATTAACTATAATACCTACATAAAAGGTAAAGCCTACTGCTTAGCTAGGCGTAGCCTATATAAATCTATAATCTATATAGAGCCTAGTAACTACTTAGTAATTAACTTCTATAACCTAAAGGTTAGTTACGTAGGTTATATATCTTACATAATAATTTCTAACTGCAGTAGTAGTTACATATAGGATTTCTACCTATGCTAAAGGACTACTAAGATACTACTTACTACGCTTATAGACTTCTTTACTCTATTAGAAGTGTAATATAACTGTTAGGTAAAGGTTATTAAGACTAATAATAAGCTTCTATACTACTTAGATATTATAGACGTAATAGAGGTATATAGCATACACCTTAAGGTAAGCGCCTTAAATACCTAAGTGTAAAACAGAGCTATAAAGCGTATTACTATAGTTATTAAGTAAAGAGTATGCAGTATAGTGATTAATATATACCTACTAAACGTCCTTTAGCTAGAGGTCTATATAGCTGCTACCTACCTTTATGACTACATGCTGTAAGCGTTTTGCAGTTAGAAAACCCTATACTAACTGTAGTATAAGTACTTCTAAAGTAAAGCTAACGTAGTATACACTTAGCTAGACCTTTCTTACCTATATATATATAGTTATAAGGCGTATATACTTACTACTAACGCCTAACTTTACTATAATTAACGTTAATAACTAGCCCTAAGGGCCTAAATTAGCTATCTTATAGGCTACAGCTTAAGTAAAATATATTAGATATAGAGCTCTACCTATAGTAAAGCATTTACTATATAGGATATTATTTTTAATAAGAAGGTTACTTTTAATAGTAATATTATAAAGCTTACTAATAACGTATATAAGAGTAATCTATAGGAAATAGCTACTATAATTAAGCATCTTATATACTAAGAGGTATAAGAAAGAAGCTTTATATATACAGCAGATAAAGAAGCTAATAAGATCTAAAAACATACTAACTACGCTAAGGGGGTAGAAGGCCCTAACAGCCTAACCCTTTACAGCTATAAAACTAAAGACCCTTTAAATTACAGCTATAAAGGGCTAGCCCCTCTATTACCCTATACTAAAGTAAGATTTACATTAATAATACTACTAATAATGCTACTCCTAAAGGCCTTATTTATAACTACCCTTAGAGATATACTTAACGTAAGGGGGTAGGAAGAAGGATCTTAAGAATAATAATTATAAGCGCTTAAAGGAGCTACTAATAATATAACTCTTAAGCATAAGCTACTAAGATAATCTTTTAAGGCTGTATTTCTAGTAGGTTACTTCTACTAGAAGTAACGTTTATACACTAAAGCTAAGTAGAAATAACTAGATAGCACTTATATACTGCAGGAGAGGGCTAATTACCCTATTTTGCTAGTAAGTATAGGTCTACTAGGTGCGCCTATAATAAAGCTAAAAGTATAACTAGGTATACCTAGCGTATAGCCTAATACAGGCTAGAAGTAAGAGGTAGCTAATAGGCTTACTATAAGGAGCAGTAAAGCAGCCTTTTTAATAAGCACCTACTAGAAACACCTACCTCCCCTTCCTATATTATATAGTTAGCTAGTAAACTACCCTTTTAAAGATACTTTTAAGGAGGCTAAAAGGAGCTATCTTTATAGCTATAAGACGTTAAGGTTATAGAGGGAAGTTCCTAAAGGCTCTACTTATAGTAATTAGATTCTTAACTATATATAGGTCTATATATATAAGCTTAATAAGTATAGCTGCCTTATAAAGGTAAAGGTAAGGCTTATTATATATAGTAACTAATAGGTAAAAGATTTACATAATACATATATAACTATATTAGTAGGTATATCCTTCTAAATATTAATAGCTCTAGCTGCCTGCTTTAACTTAGACCTACTCTAATATAATGCTATTAATGTATTTATCTATATAGATATTAATAAGAAGGTGTATATAGAGTTACTACTAGGTTACTATAAGAAAGGCGTTATTATACGCCTTTAGAAAGCCCTCTATAGCTTATGCTAATTACCCCTCCTCTAGTAATAGCATTTTAAAGTAGGACTTATTACATAAGGCTTTTAATGTGTTGTAGGTAAAGATTGCTACTAGCAGAAAGGCTAGATTATATTCTTCTTTTACGTTAATAACTACATATTAGCATTTCTAAAGGCTTATAAGCGTATAGTAATTAAGGAGCTAAGCGCCCTCTAAGTAAAGTATTACCTTAAAGGAGGCTAGGAGCTCTAGTAGTTCCTAGGCTTTAAAGTCCTATATAACTATATAAGTAGGAGACTCTAGCTCTTATAAGCAGTATATATAGAGAAGGCTATAAAACTACTCCCTATATATACTAACGTTACAGATAATATATATAAATTTACCTCTATAATAAAGAAAGAGCTCCTACTGTATACTAATAATATAGTGTATTATAAGATAAATAGATACTAGCAGAAGGTTAGTATAATCCTTTATACTACTATTATAATACGCCTTAATATTACTTTTATAGTAAGTAGGCTTATAAGGTTTAATTAGAACCTAAGTAAAGCCTACTAGAAGGCTGCTAACTGTATATTATTATACCTTTATTATATATATTACCTCTACCTTTAATTTAGTACTAAGCCTAATAGTAATAAAGAGGCCTTAGAGGTTACCTCTAATATAAGCTTTGTAAATAATTTACTTAACTGTAAGAGCTCCTAGGCCTTTATAATAAAGCTTTTTAGAGGCCTTATTACCTAGCAGGCTAATAAGTAAGATACTATTACTATATTAACTACTAAGGTAGAGCTTCTAGCGCTCTTATAAGCAGCTAAGGAAGCCCTTTTTACTAGCTAATTAATATTACGCTTATAAGTATAGCTCCCTATAGAGCGCAGCTAGCACTTAATATATATATTAAAAGCGCCTTAGCCTATAAGAATATAAATATAATATAATAATTAATAGACTATTAATCTTATAACTAAGGAGCTTTTAAAGCTTTATATAAAATTATATTATATAGATATTTATAACTACTAGTTATAATAGGAGGTTACTTAGTAGTATATTAACATTATATATATACTATCTATAGAGCTTATAGCAGATAGACTTACTAAGTCTCTTAACCTATTAAAGTATAAGGGTTTCTTATAATAGATAAATATAACTAATAAGAAGGTGTTTCTTAAGTGTAACTAAGTATAAGAGCTTACTAAAGATAAGAATTACTTAGAAGTATAGATAATAAAGGAAGATATATAGGCTATAGAGGAGACTTATAATCTCCTATACGTTAGTACCTTATAAGCACTATAGGGTTATAGGAAAGCCCTTTCTAAGCGCCTTTTATATAGGGTATTATAAAGTAAGGGCTCTACCCTTTATAGCTATAAGCTATAAAGGCCTATAAGAAGGCCTTCCCTAAGGGGGTGTATTAAATTAGAGGGTCCTATAGAGAGCACTTTATACGCGCTAGAAAGGGTGTATAAAGATAGGAGTTATTAGCCTAATTAAGCCTAGTTACTTAGTAAATATTAGAGAGACTACTGCAGGCTTTACCTTAGGCAGTAGGCTTTATAGAGGCCTTAGGCACCTAGAAAAGGGGTTACTAAGGGCCTAGTTAGGTAGTAAGGCTAGGCGTAAGGGTAACATAATAGTTATAGTTATATATACAGAAATATATATATAACGTATAATATATATAATATTAACCTATTACTATTACCCCTGTTAATTCGATAGAAACATAATATGTAGGGTAGGTTATACTGTTGTTAGAGCCCTATTGTGTATGTAGGGCCTAGGGCTCTACTTTTGTAGGGCTCTAGTAGCTAATTAGACTTCTGCAAAAGTAGTATTCCTACAGTTAGAATTAAGCATAGACGCTGCTAGACGTATGCCACTACGTTACGTAGGTATATTAACCTTATATATAGCTTATTTAATAGGGAGTTTAGGTTATTATCTTTAGAGACCTAGAGGTAGCTACATTAGGTAAGATACCTAGCTGCATCCTATATATAGTTACTAATCTAGATGCATACTTTAACTTTAGTAGGAAGTATATATAAGCTATTTATAATAGCATTATAAATATACTAAAGGTCTATATCTGTATTTTATATTATCTCTTATATCTATTATAAGAAGTTATTCTTCTAATATATAGGCTTTTAGCACTAGGGGTAGTTACTATTATAAGTATTAAGCCTTTAGTATATAGTTAACTACCTTATATATAATAAGAAGTTATTAGCTATACTAATATATATCTAGGTATAAAGAGTAGAGCTCTAGAGTACTACTAGGTTCTAAGTGTTAACTAACTATTAAAACCTATAGTACTTTATAAAGAAGTAATAGCTTACTAAGTAGTAAAGCTAGTAGGTAGAAAAGCTTATATAGTATAATTTCTACCTTAAGTATAAGCCTAGAAGATTAGTAGTAGTCTTAGACGCCCTATCCTATAGAGAATAAGATACACTAAAAGGATAGAATAAAACAAAAAAAGTAAAGCTAGGTTATTTAAGTTATCTCTAATAAGGCCTAACTAGTCCCTACCTAACGTACTACACCTTACGTCCTTAATATAGTAGTCTTCTTAAGAAATAATAAACTATAATAGTTATAGAATAATATAGTAGCTAGTAATAAGAATTACTAAAAAGTATATACTACTATATACTAGTAGGCCTATAGCTTCCTACTAGAGCTTTAGCTAAAGTTATAGATTATAAAGTACTATATTAACTAGCACTATTAGCTTTTTTTAAGAATAAAATATAGGTCTTAAGAAGCTCTAATTTAGATAATCCTCTTCACTAGCTGCAGATAGTAATTATATAGAAATTATATAATATACTAACTACTGCTTACCTAAGGTATAATAGGTTACTAAAGCTAATTATGTAAGGGTAGTACTAGCTATATTTGGAGAAACTAGTTAGAAAGTTTATTAGTAACTATAATATATATAGTTATAGCTATATCTAGTAGTAGGCTAAAAAAAGCTTACTATAGCCTTTACTAATACCTAACTAAAGGTAGTTAGAGATTTCTATAGACTAAATTACTTACCTCCTACTAATAAAGATAAAAGGTGCTTACTACCTATAGGTTATTATAGACTAGCTATTTAAAAGTATTATACTAAAGAATATAAAGATAATAGAAGTAGAGGCCTATATAAAATGCTTTATAAAAATCTTCTATACTACCTATAGAATACTAAAGACTATAGGTAGTAATAGGGGGAGTAACTAGACTAGCTACTTCTAGAGGCACTTCTATAAGCTTACTAATACTTAGTAGCTACTTAATACCTCTTTTTATCTCTAAATAAATAGTAGCACTAAGCAGTTTAATTAAAAGATTTAAGCTATTTTCTAAATAGTTATATACTTTACTTAAGATAACTAAAATAGGTATTTACTAGCTACCTAGCTAGCACTTAATAACTAAACTACTACTACTATAAAGTTTAGCTTCTTCTTTCTTAATTATAAGTTTTATATAGACTTATTTTCTATAGTAGATATATAACTAAAGATTAACTAAGAGGTAGCTACTACTAAGTTAGTATAGCGCTAAAAAGACACCCTCTATATAATATAGGCTATAATAATAGTAGCTAAGTATAACTAAAAGAAGTTAGTAAACTACTACTATAGCTCTATAGAGAGATACTAAGTAAGAGATATAGTCTAGCTATCTTTAGCTAATATAACTATATTTAAACCCTTAAGAAAGCTTAAGTAGCTATACTATAAGTATAAGGTTACCCTTCTAAGCTATGCATTATGTAAACGTGTTTTATTTTCTAGAGGTCTAGTAATATATATTAAGTATAACTATTATATTAAGTTTCTAACTAATAGTATCCTTAGAGCTTCTAGTAAAATCTCTACTTCTATCCCTTAATTATACTACACCTACTAAATAGCGTAGATTACTACCTGCAGCTAGCCTAAGCGTTTTATCTTAGTAATAGTTAATCTATCCTCCCTCTGCTAAGCTATCCTGCTAATAAAGAAGTAGAGCCTCTACTGTAGAGCCTACCTTACCCTAATAATAAGGCCTATATTAGCTGCTAGGCTGTTAAGAAGTAAGATTGCTAATCTAACGCTAGTAATATTAATTACTATATAATTATCTATTTTACTATTAATAGTAATAATGTTATATAGAGAGTTCCCTCTATACTACTTAATAATAGAGCTTATCTAAGCTGTTATAAACTGTTTTATAACCTCTAAGGGGTTATAATTAAGAGGGGTATTAATATTAAAAAGGTTATTTAAGTTAAGTGTAGGTATAACTAAGGTATATAGGATAAAGACTTAATAGGATTAGACTTAATAAGATTAGAAAGAAGGATTTAATTTAGTTACTTTAGTAGGTTTTAGGATAATGTATCTAAATTATAGGTTTAGTAGGTTATAGGAGATTTATCTAGATTATAGGTTTAGTAGGTTATAGGTATAGTAAATAGGAGAATCCTAGATTCTATTCTAGCTAATTATATATACCTAATAAGCCTGCCTCTTAAGGTTAAATACCTCTATAGTTAAGAGTTCTTACTGCAGACCTTAGTAGTATAGACCTTAAGAGTAAAGCTATCTCTAGTAAGTTAATCTAGCATTAAGTAGACTATACTAACCCCTATAGTACTATATGTTTTTAAGTAAGCTACCTTACTAAGTTAATAGCATAAGAATAGGGTATAGTGCTTATATTAGGCTAACTGCTGTTATTAATTTCTTTTTCTTTTTGCATTATGTAACTAATCTTAACTATAGGATCTAATTAGTTCTAGACTAGTTTAATTAGCGTTCTTAAATAAGTATAAGGTTATAAGAATTATCTTCTTTAATATAGTAAAGTAAGATATACTAAAAGAAGTATATAAGGTCTTTAATATTAACTTACCTTATAGAGCACTTAGTAACCTCTTACCTAAGTAGTAAGTAGATAGCTCCTACCTACTACTAGTTACCTATATAAAAAGTAAACCTAAATAAGCTATAAAAAAATCTTAACTATAAGAAAGTATAAAAGTAGTACTAAAGTATAGTAGATACTTATTAAATAAGTTAGATATAGTAAACCTAGTTAAGAACCTTTAGACTAAGTCAAAAATACTAAAGCTATAAAGAAGTATAAGTAAGCTACTAAGGAAGCACTAAAGCCTAAAGGGGGGGATACTATTATAGGTTTTACTACAGAAGCTAAGTATAGGTAGAGCCTATATATAGAATAACCTTTTACTAACTATAGCCTAACTAGTAGGCCTCTAGTTAACCCTTAGAGAGCAGCTATCCTATAGATTCTTCTCTCTTCCCCTCTTTAGTGTAGATATATTTAATTAAGGCACCCCTATTATTAACTAATAACAGCACTACCCTTTACACCTAGCTAGGCCCTTAGTGTTATAGGCTTTACTATAGATAATAAGCATAAGTAAAGCCTACATATAGAACAACCTTTTGCTAACTACAGCCTACCTAGTAGGCTGCTAGTTATCTCCTAGAGAGCAGCTAGAGTGTAGATTCTCCTATCTCCCCTCTTTAGTGTAGATATATTTAATTAAGGCACCCCTATTATTAACTAATAACAGCCCTACCCCTTATATATCTACACTTAACTAAACCCTAGTATTCCTCTAGTGCCTTACTAATCTACTATATATCTATACTATAGATACTCTAACTAACTAAGAGGTCCTAAAGGCCTAGATTGCTATAGTAGTAAATACTATAGTAGGTCCCCTCTAGTAGAGGATTATTAAGCTTACTAACAAACTATTAAGGTAGATTAGGACTACACTTATAACTAGGAATATAACCTTAAGCTATACTACTAGTAGGCTTTTAGTAGTCTTCTATAAGACTATCTAATATAAACCTCTACCTAACCTATTAAAGTTCTTAGGTAAGAGAAGTAAATATACTAGCTAGGCTTAGTAGATAAGAGATAAAATTACTATAAACTAGTAGTTCTATTAATCTAAAGGAGAAGTTTAGTACCTAATTAACTTCTACTTAGAAACTAGTCCCTAGTAGGTAGTTACTACCTTCTACACCCTAGGAGGTAATAGTAGTATATATAACCCTAAAGACTTTATAGTATACTTTAACTAAATATATAAGGACCTAAATACCTAGTCTTATACTTCTATATTACTATATACTCTCTACTAGAGAGAAAATTAGTCTTTTTTTAACTTCCTACTAAAGTAGAAGAGAGTCTTAGCTAAAGCTAATAGAGGTAGCTAAGTAGATAATATAAAAATTACCTTTCTTAAAGAAGCTCTAAAGCCTAATTTATAAAGAAGCTTAGTAGTAGTTAACCTACTAGCAGACTATAGTAGTTAGCTTATAAAAGTCTAGACTATATTAAAGAAGCTAGACTATATAAACTCCTATAGGCTAAAGCACCTAGTAACTACCTAGGTTAACTATAATAAAGACGTCTAGATAATAGGTATTATTAAAGCCTATAAAGTTAAAGCCCTAAAGGACTATAGCTCCTCTAGTAAAGAGGAAATATAATATTACTACTATTACTATAAAAAGGGCTACCTAAAGTAGGATTACCTAAAGCATACTAAAGCTAAGACCCTCTAAGTATCTAAGGCTATAAAGACTGTAGTACTACCCTAATAGCTAGCGCCTACTTACTCTAATAAAGAGGTTAACTAATTAACTAAAAATATAGACTTAGAAAAAGAGTAGCTTAGATGTAAAGTTAGGTACCTAAGCCTACTAGGGAGGAATAAGAGGGGTAAAAAGTATTTAAAGAGAAGGGCTATATAAAGAGCTTATTAGCTTTAATTATAGTATAAGTTAATAAAAGATATATTATAAAGGCTCTATTAGACACTAAGTGTAATACCTACGCTATAGTAAATTACATCTTTACCTATTTTCTCTACTTACTGCTTATAAACTACATTAGATATACACTTAGTGCCTTTACTAATAGGAGTGTAATAGTCTATACTAGAGGGGTAGCTGCTTTCTAGCTAGAGGTTAGTAGTTATATATAGACTATCTATATATACGTTATTAACAGTCTAGATAAGAATATATTCCTTAGGAAACTATAAATAGAGGCTAACTATATAGTATATAATATAGAGAAGTAACTAGTCTACTATAGTATAAAATAGGTAAAAGCCTACCTTACTACCTAAAAGAAGCTAATATAACTATAAGAGATTTACTCTACTTAGTTCCTATTAGCCTTATTATTTATAGTAGTATACTAGTAAGTTACTTAAGAAAAGCTACTCTCTAGGGGAGTAGCAGTATAGATAATATCTATTAGCTTAAAAGACATTAAGATAGTATTAAGGCCTAAGAAGCCTATAGACCTTAATAAAAGAATACTAGCAGACCTTTTAGAGGAATTCTACCTATTATTTAATTTAGTAAAAGTAAATCCCTTACTACCCTTTTAACTAAGTGTTAACTATAAGATTAACTTAGAAAAGAGGCTAGATAGTAAGGAGTTAGTACTCCCCTAAGGACCTCTATATAGTATATCCTATAAAGAGCTTCTTATCCTAAAGAAGACCCTAGAGGACCTTCTAGATAAAGGCTTTATATACACTAGCAGCTCTACTGCTAGGGTGCTAATACTCTTTATAAAGAAGCTAGAGGGAGGACTTTACTTCTATATTAATTACTATATACTTAACTTTATTATAAAGAAAGACTGCTATATACTACCCCTAATATTAGAGACTCTCTAGAGGGTAGCTACTACTAAGTAGTATACTAAGCTAGATATTATTACTACATTCTATAAGATCTAAGTTATAAAAGGGTATAAAGGGAAGACAGCCTTCTATATAAAATATAGCTTATTTAAGTAGCTAGTTACCCCCTTTAGCCTTACTAAGGCGTTAGTAACCTTCTAGCAGTATATTAACACTATCCTCTAGGAATACCTTAATAACTTTATTATAGCGTACCTTAATAATATACTTATCTTTATAAGCAGCTTTAAGAAGGACTATATAGATAAGGTATACTAAGTGCTACACACCCTAAAAGCAGCTAGTCTTAACTTAGACTCTAATAAGTATAAGTTTATAGTTACTACTATAAAATATATAGGCTTTATTATTAATATAAGGTAAGACTTATTCTATAACCTAGATAAGGTTAAAGCTATTATTAAGTAGCTAGTGCTTACTAGTATAAAAGGGGTGTAGAGTTTCCTAGGATTTATAAATTACTACTGTATTTTCCTACTAGACTACATAGCACTTATAGAGCCCTTAATAGCCCTTATAAAGAAAGAAGTAACCTTCTAGTAGTTACTAGTAGAGGATATAGCCTTCTAATACCTAAAAAAGCTTTTTATAAAGTAACTAGTACTTTACTAGTTTAACCTAAATACCCCTACTACTATAGAAACTAACTGCTTTAGCTATACCCTAGGGGAGGTAATATCTTAAGAAGATAAGAATAGAAATACCTATATAGTAGCCTACTACTTATAAAAGCTTATACCTATATAATATAACTATCCTATATATAATAAGGAGTTATTAATAGTACTAATATACCTATAGGTATAGAGAGTAAAGCTTTAAAGTACTACTAGGTTCTAAGTATTAACTAATTACTAAAGCTTATAGTACTTTATAAAAAAGTAATAGCTTACTAAATAGTAGAGCTAGTAGGTAGAGAAACTTACTTAGTATAACTTCTACCTAAAATATAGGCCTAAAAAATTAGTAGTAGTACTAGATACCCTATCTTATAGAGAATAAAATACGCTAAAGGAATAGAATAATAAGAGAGAGTAAGGTTAGGTTATCTAAGTTATTCCTAATAAGGCCTAGCTAGTTACTACCTAGCGTACTACACCTAAGGTCCCTAATATAGTAGTCTTCTTAAGTAATAATAAGCTATAATAGTTATAAAATAATATAGTTACTAGTAATAAGAACTACTAAAGAGCCTATACTACTATACACTAGTAGGCCTATAGCTTCCTACTAGAGCTTTAGCTAAAGGTATAGATTATAAAGTGCTATATTAACTAATACTATTAGCTCCTTTTTAGGGATAAGATATAGGTCCTAAGAAGCTATAATTTAAATAATCCCCTTAACTAGCTGTAAATAGTAATTATATAGAAATTATATAACATACTAACTACTACCTACCTAGGGCGTAATAGGATACTAGAACTAATTGTATAAAAGTACTACTAGCTACACCTAGGGAAACTAGTTAGGAGGTTTGTTAGTAACTATAACGTCTATAGTTATAGCTATATCTAGCAGTAGGCTAAGAAGGGCCTACTGCAGCCCCTACTAGTACCTAGCTAGAGGTAGTTAGAGATTTCTATAGACTTTATTACCTACCTCCTACTAATAAAGATAAAAGGCGCCTATTACTTATAGGTTCTTATAGACTAGCTAGGTAAAAGCGTTATACTAGAAGATATAGAGATAATAAAAGTAGAGGCCTATATAAAGCGCTTTATAAAGATCTTTTATACTACCTATAGGATACTAAAGACTATAGTTAGTAATAAGAAGAGTAACTAGACTAGGTGCTTCTAGAGACACTTCTATAAGCTTACTAGTGCCTAGTAGCTGCTTAGCACCTCCTTTTATCTCTAAATAGATAGTAGCACTAAGCAGTTTAATTAGAAGATCTAAGCTATTCTCTAGATAGTTATATACTTTACTTAAGATAACTAGAATAAACACCTACTAGCTACCTAGCTAGCGCTTAATAACTAGACTACTACTACTATAAGGTTTAGCTTTTTCTTCCTTAATTATAGGTTCTATATAGACCTATTTCCTATAGTAGATATACAGCTAGAGGACAGCTAGGAGGTAGCTACTACTAAGCTAGTATAGCGCTAGAAGGATACCCTCTATATAGTATAGGCTATAATAATAGTAGCTAAGTATAACTAGGAGGAGTTAGTAAACTACTACTACAGCCCTATAGAGAGGTACTAAGTAGGAGATATAGTCTAGCTATCTCTAGCTAATATAGCTATATTTAGACCCTTAAGAAAACTAAATTAGCTACACTATAAGTATAAGGTTATAAGGATTATCTTCTCTAACGTAGTAGAGCTAGATATACTAAGAGGGGTGTATAAGGTGTTTAATATAGATCTCCTCTAGAGAGCACCTAGTAACCTCCTCTTTAGATAATAGGTAGATAACTTCTACCTACTACCTATTACCTATATTAAAGGTAAACTTAAGTAGGCTATTAAGAAGATCTTAGCTATAAGAGAGTATAGTAGAAATAAGGCGCTATAAGCACTAGTTAAATAGGTTAAGTATAGTAAGCCTACTTAGGAACCTTTAGATTAAGTTAAAGATATATAAGCTTAAGAGGACTATAGGTAGGTAACTAGAGGGGTATTAAGGCCTAAGAGGGAAGGTATTATTATAGGCTTTACTATAGATAATAAGCATAAGTAGAGCCTATATATAGAATAACCTTTTGCTAACTACAGCCTACCTAGTAGGCTGCTAGTTATCCCCTAGAGAGCAGCTAGAGTGTAGATTCTCCTATCTCCCCTCTTTAGTGTAGATACATTTAATTAAGGCACCCCTATTATTAACTAATAACAGCCCTACCTCTTACACTTAGTAACCCCTTTTCTAGGTGCCTAAGGCCTCTATAAAGCCTACTGCCTAGGGTAAAGTCTGCAGTAGTCCCTCTGTTATTTACTAAGTAACTAGGCTGAATCAGGCTGATAACTCCTATCTCTGCGCACCCTTTCCAGCGCGCGCAAAGTGCCCTCTATAGGACCCTCTAATTCAACATAACTTGCTTGATTCTTCTATGTGGGTCTATAGAGGTCTGACCTTAAAAGGTGTGGGCTGTGGCTCGCCAAGCCACAAGCCACAGTCAGTGTTGCGTATCCACGGGATCCGCAGATCTCTTAGACATCACGTATCATCCCCTGTTAATTCAACATACAGTTGAACTATAACTACACGTAGTAATAGTTGTAGTTCACTGTAGTTATAGTTTGTCAATGCTCTAGCGCACAGAGTACCCTCTATAGAGCCCTCTAGTTCAAAATTAACATATAAGGTGCCCCCAGCGAATTTGATAACTCCTATCTCTGCGCACCCTTTTCGGCGCGCACACAGTGCCCTCCGTGGGGCTCTGTAATTCAACAAATACTTACATAGAGCAACAATACTAGGGCCCTAGCGTACTCTTCTGCAATTTAACAACCTACATCCTTGCATTAAACGACTGAACGACTCCTAAATAATGAAAAATAAAGTGATTCCTCTTCGCTAAGTCGGTCCCTCTCTCACAATCTACACACTCGCACACAGACACGCATACACACGGCAGCTTACAATCAGCAAGCGCATCCCTCCTTCGCCGCGTCTCTAGAGCCCGTCAGGCTGACTCGCTGCTGTTCGTCTGCGCCCCGGCTCACGGCGTGCGATGCGCCCGGGCCACGTGCGCTCTTTAGAGACGTCTCTGGAATGGCGTTGGCAATCGCCGTGAAGACCTCCGTGACGTTGTGGCCCGTCTTGGCACTCGTCTCAAAGAACAGCAGGCTCTCCTCCTCGGCGTACGTCTTGGCCTCCTCTGTGGAGACCTTGCGAGCGTCGCCGGAGTCTTCCCCATCCGCCTCCTCGTTATCACCGGCAGACCCGGATTCGGCGTCGTTTGTCAGATCGAGCTTGTTGCCGACAAGGGCGATGACAATGCCAGGCGAGGCTTGTCGTTGGAGCTCGGCGACCCAGTGCTTGGCCTTGATGAGTGACGTCGGCTTGGTGAGGTCGTAGACGACGAGAGCGGCTTGAGCGTTGCGGTAGTACATGGGCGCCAGCGAGGCGAACCGCTCCTGGCCGGCGGTATCCCAGATCTCAAACTTGATCGTTCTGGTGGGTAGGTTGCACTTTTGCGTCAGGAAAGCAGCTGCACGAGGGGTCAGCGGTTTGGCTCTTGGCTCGGACCGGACAGCAATGCTTCGCACCTCCAATAGTTGGCTCCTTGTTTTCTTGGAAATCGTTGTTGACGAAGCGCAGAACAAGCGACGACTGCGATGCGTTTAGCATAAATGTTCACGATGTCGGCTGAGATCGGATGGTGGCCGCACCTTTCCTACGGCAGCTTCACCAAGCAAGACCAGCTTGACGCTGCTGCTCGGCTTCGGGGCACCGCCGGATCCATCCATCTTTATCGGTAATCAGGTCGATAACGACAGCCTCTCTGTGGATTGTAGGTTCGTGGTAGGGCGGAGAGGGGGGAAGGGAATAAATTTCAGCGTTTAGTTCGGATTGAGGAGAGCGACAGATTTGAATCAAGTTGCTGCCTTCTTCGTAATGGGTGGGTGGTTGGTAGGACGGTTTTCGGCGGTGGTAGGATGCACTGTAGCTCGGCCACTGAAACAACGAGGGTGAGGCGCAACCATGACGAAGCGCCCCCCGAACGACGCACCGCCCCCGGCGTATGTTGTGGCCAATGCTCTTTCTCAGCTACCAGATGATCAAGAGGTGGTGGGGGTGCGGATGATTAATGCGCCGGAGTCCGCCAGGATCCCCGCCTAAAATCCTAGTTCAGGTTGTGCAGCAGGGCCCGCGCCATGCGTGCTGCTGCAGCTGCTAGGCGGCAGAAAAAAAAAAAGTTCCTTGACCACCCTTTAGGACGCCCAATTCCTGAGGGACCCTCCCCAAAGACTTACAAGACTTCAGCTTTCTCTCCTTCGCCCACCCCCGATATCGTCCAGACACACGTCCGATACTGGGCAACGAAGCTGACATCATGGCTCCCGAGTCAAAGAAAGAAAAGGCGCCGAAAAGGGTCAACCTTTTGGACGACAGCGACTCAGACGAGGAGGATGGAGGGGCAGACATCGCGATGCCGCAGCTGAAGGTCAATGAGGAGTACGCGAAGCGCTTCGAGCACAACAAGAAGCGCGAGGAACTACAAAGACGTGAGTCGGAAATAATTGCATTCTGCTTGGCGCTCGGAAACATATTCTGACAAAACAAAACCAAACCAGTGGAGGAAAAGTACAAGAAAACCGGCAAAGGCAACGACGACGACGACTCAGACGCCGACTCATCTTCGTCGGACGAGACCGAGGACGAAGACGGGTTCCTCGCGACGGAGGACCTAGACGCCCAAATCTCGGCCACGCTCAGCGCGATCAAGAACAAAGACCCGAGGGTGCTCGACAAGAACTTTTCCTTCTTTCAGGAAGCCGCCGCCTCCGAGGCAACGCCCTCCAAGAAGAAGGAGAAGCCGCTGTTTCTCAAGGACTACCACCGCGAAAAGATCCTGGCCGGAGGCGTCGGCGCCTCGGACGACGAGGACGAGGACGGCCCGCCGCCGCCGCAGACGTACAACCAGGAGCAGGACGCCCTCAAGAGGTCCATCGTCTCCGAGATCAATAAGGCCGCCGAGTCGGACAACGAGGATGACTTTGTGCAGCGGAAGCCGGGACAGGAAGTCATGCAGCCGGTGAACCTTGGCGACGAGGGCATCCACCCGGCACGCGCGGCCAACGTCAACCCGTATAAGAAGAAGACCAAGAAGCAGATCACGGAGGAGGACATCGCCAACGCCGAAAGGGACCCGGAGCTCTTCCTGTCCAACTTCATGGCGGCGCGCGCTTGGACCGAGGGCGGAGAGCACAACTGGAAGGCGTTCGAGTCGGACGATGGCGAGGGCGACGAGGGCGAGTTGTACGACAAGTTCGAGGAGGCCTACAACCTCCGCTTCGAGGACCCGGACAAGGCCAACCAGGCCCTGAAGACGTACTCGCGTGAGATTGTCAGCGCGCGGTCAGTCCGCAAGGAGGCGGCCAGCTCGCGCAAGAAGCAGCGCGAAGCCGAGCGGGAGCGCAAGGAGGCGGAGAAGCAGCAGCGCAAGGATGAAAAGGCGCGCTTGCGCAAGCTCAAGCTCGAGGAGGCCGAGGAGAAGCTCAAGAAGATCAAGCACGCGGCGGGCGTGAGCGGCAAGGAGCTCAAGGACGAGGAGTGGCTGCGCTTCCTCAACGACGCGTGGGACGACGACAAGTGGGAGGACGAGATGAAGCGCCGGTTCGGCGAGGACTACTACGCCGTGGCCGAAGGCGCCGGCTCCGATTCGGAAGAGGAAGCGGACGTGGAGGACGGCGGCGACGACAAGAAGCGGAAGAAGAAGAAGAAGCCCAAGAAGCCCACATGGGACGACGACATCGACATCAAGGACATCATCCCTGACTTTAAGGACCTTACGGAACACCCCCAAATCACCCTCTCGGACGACGAAACAGCAGCAGCAGCCGCCGCGGCGGAAGAGCAAGAAGATGATGACAACGACGACGACGAAGATGGCCGCCCGTCCAAGAAGCGCAGGACGACAAAGGACCTCAAGAAGGAACGCCTGGACGCTAAAAAGGCCGCCAAGTCCGAGCGCGCCAAGCTCGAGGCCCTTGTCGACGCCAAGATGGACCTCGACATCCCCGCGTCCTCGTCGTCCAGGAACGCCGGCGGCGACGGCGGCGACGGCGGCGAGGTGCCGGCCTTCCGGTACCGCGAGACGTCGCCCCAGGCCTTCGGCATGACGGCGCGCGACATCCTCCTGGCGCCCTCGGACGCGGCGCTCAACAGCTTCGCCGGCCTCAAGAAGCTCGCGACGTTTCGCGACGAGGACAAGAAGCGCAAGGACAAGAAGCGCCTCGGCAAGAAGGCCCGCCTCCGCCAGTGGCGCCGGGAGCACTTTGGCCAGGAGTACGAGCGCACGGGGCCGACCTTTGGCCTCGACGAGGTCGAGGTCAAGGAGAAGAGGAGCAGGAAGCGGGGGAAGCGCGCGGCCACCGGCGGCGGCGGCGGCGGCGGCGAGAAGGCCGAGGAGAACGTCGAGGACGGCGGCGCCGTGCTGGACGGCGAGAGCAAGAAGCGCAAGAGGTCGAGGGGGAAGAAGAAGGCCGACGGCGTCGCCGAGGAGTGAGAGAGGGAGAAAAGAAATCAGTGTAGCAGCGTCTTTTTTATGCCGCCGCCGAACCAGAAAAAAAGCATCAACGGAGTTGACATTTTCTTCTTTCCTCTGGTTTATTTTTTTTTCTTCTTTTTTTCGGTAGGGGTTTTGTTTTTCCTTTCTTCGTCTTGTCCTCTTGTCCAAATTCGTTCTGTATTTGCATCCCCGAGGGCATCAGGAAGAAAATTAGTAGTTGTATTTAGACCACCAACGATACCATGTACAGGTTCTCCTTTCCCCGCACCGTGACCGGTAATGGACCAAAACGTGCACGTCTGACGGGGAAACGATCGCCAAAGGCTTCACATCTCATGTCTCCCCCTCCCCCCTCTCGTTTCCATTCAGTTTTATTCGTAGGTGTCTTAACCAGTAGCATCAATATGTAATCGCTATACTGATACACCGCCCGCCCGCCC
>NWBT01000048.1:3558266-3634245 GCA_003386485.1 Colletotrichum lentis
AGGGGTGGGGGGTCGTGCTGGAGAGCTTGAGGGGGCGTGCGGTAATCGACGGCGTGTCTGATTGTCCGGGCTGGCACTTGTGATCCAGTCTAAATGGGGCATTTGAATGTGTGGTCCAGGAAGTATCCGTGTCTGTATCCGTACGTTGTACGGATACCTATGCAGGCGGGCAGGGCAGGTGGGATGGTGGAGACTGGAAGGAGAGAGTTGGAATACCAAGCGTATTCGGCGGTAGAATTGAGGGGGGTAAGGGGGGCCGGGTTGGTGCCGGAACGTACGTGGCCGGGGGGAGTTAGGTCGGGCGGCCGTAGTGCACGCGCTGCGTCTTCATAGTGTAGACTGTAGAGAGGTCTACCGGTAGGTCTACGATGAGTAGGTCGTCGTTGTCATGTGCAGCAGAGACAGGTCCTGGCTGTGATGATCCTTTTTTCCCTCCAAATACGTCTCCCCCTCCAACTCGTTTCCTCACCAAACAAAAATACAGACAGCGAGGGTGGGAAAAGGAGACACGCGAGCGTGAGAACACAGCAGTACGCATGCTGATGGCAATGCTGATGGCAATGCTGACCGTGGCTACGTAGGCAAGTCAGGTTGGTTGACGCTGGCGCTGCTCAAAAAGTGGTTCCCCGGCCCTCGGTAAAAGAAGCGGAGCTCTCTCTCTCTCTCTCTTTCTCTCTCTCTCTCTCTCTCTCTCTCCCCAGTTCTCGGTGCGGATGGAGGCGCTCGTTCACCTTCGTCTCGTGATTTTGATGTCCAGATGGGAACCGGATGCCCAGGAACTTTAAGTGCCAGGCGCAAACACAAACGTGGGTATGGTAGGTATGTACGTAGTAGACGCAGGCGGTGGCTGGACTGGCGATATGTTCACACCGTATACCGCATGTCGTTAGTCGTCGTTGTCCTCGTCGTCTTTGGCGTCGTAGCTTAGGCGGGATGGCGTCCTGCCGGATGATGCTTCGACAGCTCCAAAAGCCATTGACTTCCCTTCCAGTCCGAGGGTCGGTGCTGGCTCAAGTCGGACTGGTCGCGGAAACTACCTAGTAGAACCGCCAATAGGACTACAATGCTTGTGACGTCTGCGTAGAGCCACGGACGATGAGTCTAGGATCGGCAAGGCTTTGCGACGGCGCAGGAAAGGATGGTTCCAGTAGTTCCTTGAAAATAGCAAGGGGACACGGCATCTTGGAAGACTGTACAGAGAGACGGCAGCAACTGAGTCGGTCTCAGCTTGGGCCCTGAGGAGGACCCCCGTACAGGTGAGCAACAATCTGTCTCCCAGCCCGAGTTGAGGTGGGTGCAAAGTGCAGGCCACCAAAACCGACATCAAACCCAGTCTCACGGAGATTTCAGGTGATCTTTCGGCCATGCGTGTCCACCCACAGCCAGTGTGCATTCCAGGAAGGGTTCTGGAAGCTGGTTGGTCGATGCAGTCGATGACCCCAGGTCTCATGCACCTCCTACTGCCGCGTTTGGGCCCTTGGGAATGCGGTGGCTTCCTCGCCGGCATGAAATGTCTGGCCTGTTGTCCGTAGTAGGGTAGTGGCAAGAACAACGAAACACCAAAAGAGGTCGAGCTGCCATGGCAATTCTGGGGAGACTGCGAGGGCTGTCGCTGTTTGGCGGGAACTTCCACCAGGAACCGTCGTCACAGCAGGGCGACAGCGGCCTAGGGACCACGGAGACGGGCCAAGAGCAACTGCGGCGAGCTTGCCTCAGTTCGGCCCCGATCCGTGTTTGTCGGGCCTGGCCCAGACCACCTTAGTTGGAGGCCTAGGGTCTAGTCTGCTGCAGATGTGCTGATGTCGAGAGTGGTGGGGTTTTGAACAGCGACCGGATCTGTACGACGTGGCGCCCCAACTGTGACCCTTGTCACAGATTGCAAGACATGAACTTGAACTCTGTCGATACTCAGCAATATTTGAAGCCGCTAGCTCGTGTTACAGTGGCTGTGGCGCCGACGCAATGGGGGAGCTGGGCGCTTTGTTTGATCCAAGTTGGACTGCGGTGGAACCAGGGTAAGATGGCAGGCATATGGGTACTCTGTGCAGAGTATTGCAGAGTGCAATGCTTGTCTACACTACATAGTAGGACCTTCCTTGGTGCTTGGCTCTTCGTTCGACGCCTCTTCCGTTAAGTGGGCTTCCAGCATCGTTGGGGACAACAATGTGTTTGGGCTCAGAGTGGGAATGAAGAGGGATCTTCCTAAGGGGTGAGAGGCTAACGTAGTGAGTGTATCGGACGTCATTCGGTCGAATCAGGGATGGGACAGCTTCCCGATGGCGGATTCAAGTAAGACTCCATGTCGGTGAAGAATACAGAGACTACCTGATACCAGGTAGGTAGAAACTCTGGTGATGATGACAAATAATGATGATGACGAAGATGATTTTGGGTGATGACGGCTGGGTAACAAGCAACACATCTATCCGTATCTGTCTGGACAATGATAGGAGGAGGATAAGGAGGAGGAGGAAGTACGCTAGAACCAAGGCCCACTTCAGCTACCTACCTACCTAGGTATTCAACCACTTGGGGGACAAAAAACAGCGCCGGTTGTTTTATAGGGGAGTTGCAGTCAAGGCCATGTCTTCCAACTAACAGAAGCGTAATTAAAAATGTAAATAAAACCTTCTAAAATACTTCAATGACTTCGTAATTAAATTATGTATTTTCTTCTACAGAATCCGTAGATTCAACGGGGTTTCTTGCTGATGAAAAGGTTGGGATCAATTTGACAAACGGCGCTGTTTTTTGTCCACCGAGTGCCAACTCAGTTTGGCTGCTTTTGGTCTCTTGGCTGAGGTAAGCATGGAAACCAGGCGGTCGCGTGTGGCCATCCTCGCCTTTCTAATGTGGTGGCCAACACTGTGTTCATACCTTCCTCGTGGAAAGCACGAAGGGTTCTAGACGAACAAAAGCGACCAAAACCTTATGCCTCGTGGTTGCACGAATCCTGTTGAATTAGAGGGTCCCACGGAGGGCACTTTGGGCGCGCCGAAGGGTGCGCGGAGATAGGAGTTATCAGCCCAATTCAGCCTGGTTGCTTAGTAATTAATAGAGGGACTGCTGCAGGCTTCGCCCCAGGCAGTAGGCTTCATAGAGGCCTTAGGTGTCGAATTGACGGGGGTAATAGTGATAGGTCAATATTGTAGGTGTATCTCTGTGTGTGTAACTGTGACTATTGCGTTACCCTTCTGCCTAGCCTTACTACGGTCTACCTAACTAGGCCTTTAGCAACCCCTTTTCTAGGTGCTTAAGGCCTCTATAAAGCCTACTGCCTAAAGTAAAGCCTATAGTAGTCCCTCTAATATTTACTAAGTAACTAAGCTAAATTAGGCTAATAACTTCTATCTCTATACACCCTTTCTAGTATGTATAAAGTATTCTCTATAGGGCTCTCTAATTTAATATACTCCCTTAGGAAAGGCCTTCTTATAGGCCTTTATAGCTTATAGCTATAAAAAGTAAAGCCTTTACTTTATAATACCTTATGTGAAAAGCATTTAGAAAAGGCTTTTTTATACCTTATAGTGCTTATAAGGTACTAATATATAGGAGACTATAAGTCTCTTTAATAGCCTATATATCTTTCTTTATTATCTATACTTCTAAGTAAGCTTTATCTTTAGTAAGCTTTTACACTTAGTTATACTTAAGAAACGCCTTCTTATTAGTTATATTTATCTATTATAGAAAGGCTTTATATTTTAATAGGTTAAAAGACTTAGTAAGTCTATCTACTATAAGCTCTATAGATAGTATATATATAATATTAATATACTGCTAAGTAACCTCCTATTATAACTAGTAGTTATAAATATCTATATAATATAACTTTATATAGAGCTTTAAGAGCTTTTTAGTTATAAGATTAATAGTTTATTAATTATTATATTATATTTATATTTTTATAAGCTAAGGTGCTTTTAATATATATATTAAGTGCTAGCTACGCTTTATAGGGAGCTATACTTATAAACGTAATATTAATTAGCTAGTAAAAAGAGCTTTTTTAGCTACTTATAAAAGCGCTAAAAGCTCTACCTTAGTAGTTAATATAGTAATAGTATCTTACTTATTAGCCTACTAGGTAATAAGACCTCTAAAAAGCTTTATTATAAAGGCCTAAGAGCTTTTATAGTTAAGTAAATTATCTATAAAGCTTATATTAGAAGTAACCTCTAAGATATCTTTATTACTACTAGGCTTAATACTAAATTAAAGGTAGACGTAATACTTATAATAAAGATATAATTTAAGAACGCTAATTAAACTAACGTAGAACTAATTAGATCCTATAGTTAAGATTTATTAAATTAATAGAGGTAATAGTAATAGGTTAGTATTATGTATATTATGCGTTATATATATATCTAACTATATATATAACTATAACTATTATGTTACCTTTTTGCCTAGCCTTACTACCTAACTAGGCCCTTAGCAACCCCTTTTCTAGGTGCCTGAGGCCTCTATAAAGCCTACTACCTAAGGTAAAGCCTATAGCAGTCCCTCTAATATTTACTAAGTAACTAAGCTAAATTAGGCTAATAACTTCTATCTCTATACACTCTTTTAGTGCACCTAAAGTACCCTCTATAGGACCCTCTAATTTAATATACCCCCTTAGGGAAGGCCTTCTTATAGGCCTTTATAGCTTATAGCTATAAAGGGTAGAGTCTTTACTTTATAATACCCTACATAAAAGGCGCTTAGAAAAGGCTTTCTTATAATCTATAGTGCTTATAGAGCACTAGCGCGCAGGAGATTATAAGTCTTCTTAATAGCCTATATATCTTCCTTTATTATCTATACTTCTAAGTAAGCCTTATCTTTAGTAAGCTCTTACGCTTAGTTACGCTTAAGAAACGCCTTCTTATTAGTTATATTTATCTATTATAGGAAGGCCTTATGCTTTAATAAGTTAAGAGCCTTAGTAAGTCTGTCTGCTATAACCTCTATAGATAATATATATATAATATTAACATACTACTAAGTAACCTCCTATTATAACTAGTAGTTATAAATATCTATATAATATAACTTTATATAAGGCTTTAAGAGCTTCTTAGTTATAAGATTAACAGTCTGTTAATTATTATATTATATCTATATTCTTATAAGCTAAAGCGCTTTTAATATATACGTTAAGTGCTAGCTACGCTCTATAGGGAGCTATACTTATAAGCATAATATTAATTAGCTAGCAAAAAGGGCTTTCTTAGCTGCTTATAAGAGCGCTAGAAGCTCTACCTTAGTAGTTAATATAGTAATAGTATCTTACTTATTAGCCTACTAGGTAATAAAGCCTCTAAAACGCTTTATTATAAAGGCTTAAGAGCTCTTATAGTTAAGTAAATTATCTATAGAGCTTACGTTAGAGGTAACCTCTAAAGTGTCTTTATTACTACTAGGCTTAGCGCTAAATTAAAGGTAGAGGTAATATATATAATAAAGGTATAATATACCTATATAGTAAGTTACCTATTAAGGTAAGTCGCCTACCTTCCTAAACCCTTCTATATTTTATTTAAGTTAATTTAACTATAATATATAAAATTAATTAAAACTACTTATTACCCTCTTCCTTATTACTATCTTAAACTACTTTATAGGTTTATACGTTATATCTAGACTTTCTGTAATTACTACATTATTACGTATGTAGTTTAACACCTTCTATATAACCCTCCTTCTAATAGTTATTTTCCCCTCTAGGATTAACTATATCCTTTTCTCCCTATAGTGCTTCTACTTTAGTAGTATTAAGTAACCTTCTAAGATATAGTTAGGTCTTTTTTGCCTTTTAGCGCTTACTTAGTACCTCTATCCCTATATAAAGCTTATAGTTCTTAGCCTTAATAATAGTAAGCCTATAGGCTAACTTACTAATACCTTTAGCCTAGACGTTAATTACTTTATATATTAGTATTAGTAAGCTACCTTAATATACTTAGATCTTCTTTTTAAGGGAGGTAGCACTTTATATACCCTCTACTGCTATAGTTAGTATCTTTAGGTCCTAAGAGCTCTAGCTACTTAGCTATAAGTTTAATAGTATTAGCGTCTTTAGCTTAAAATCTAAGTAAGAAAGAACTACTTTAGGGTTAAAAGGTATAAGGCTTACTTATTAAAAACTAGCTTATATATTATTTTTGCCTATTAAGGTAAAGAATGCTGCTTTAAAGGTATGAAAGAAGTTATCCTTAGTAATATATAAAATCTGCATCTATATTATCTTCTTAATTTTCTTACTGTATAAGTACTTTAATAGGCTAAAGCACCTAATATTAAGAGGCTAAAGCTTATATAATAAATAGGGAGGTATATAAAGAGTAATAATGCTTTATTTCTTATAGTATTTATTAAAGTTAGTTAATTTATAGCTATTATAACTATTAAGGATTAAGAGGTAATAAGGGCCCTTTATATAAGTCCTTATATACTAATTAAAATGCTTTAGCTAATCTAGGCTAATATTATTTATTATCTATCTATTTTTACTTAGATAGATACACTATATAGCTAGGAATTAGCAGTTAGTATACTAAAATAAGAGGTAATATTTACCTTTTATAATAATATATAAAGGTAGCACCTAGCTATCTATATATACACCCTAAATAATAGAAACCTATTTGTAATTACTAGGCTGCTTTATATAAAGCCTTCCCTTACAGTTAGATATTATAATAACCTTTATATATAATAGTATTCCTATTAGGAAACTAGTCTTATTAAAGTTATAGATATTATAATCTAGTATTCTATACTTTAGAATTATGTTTTACATAAGTGCAAACTAGCCTTATATAATTATAGGATCCTTAGCTAAGGCCCTCTAATAGTTAATTTAATATTAAAATTACATTTTTAATTTAGGAATATATTATATAAAGTTCTCTACCTATTAGGGTCCTATATACATCCTATTACATAAATTTAGAAGTTAGTTAGCTATTTCTTATATATCTTCTTATTATAGAGGGAACCCTTAATTAATTAGGTTAATAACTTATTTAAGAATTACCTCCTCTTTAGGTATAGTTAACTTTATTAAATTTAGTTGTCTTTTGCTCTATATAATGCGTCTAGTGCGTTAGTTACGTAGCGTTATTTAAGGGACCTTAAAGGTAGAGGCAGCTGTTTGTATAGATATTTTTAGGTCTTTTTTAAGAGCCTAAATAGTAAGGTTAATATAACTTTTAATTAAGGTAGATTGTATATTTATACGTAGAGGGAAAGATATATAAAGGTGAAAGAGATAGAAAGTTAGAAAAGTAGGTAACTTACCTTAATAGGTAACTTACTATATAGGTATGTTAATAATATATAGTTAGCAGCCTTTTAGTAGGCTTTAATTAGGTTCTAATTAAACCTTATAAGCCTACTTACTATAAAAGTAATATTAAGGCGTATTATAATAGCAGCATAAAGGATTATACTAACCTTCTACTAGTATCTATTTATCTTATAATACACTATATTATTAGTATGCAGTAGGAGCTCTTTCATTCTTATAGAGGTAAATTTATATATATTATCTATTACATTAGTATATATAGGGAGTAGTTTTATAGCCTTCTTTATATATACTGCTTATAAGAGCTAGAGTCTCCTGCTTATATAGTTATATAGGACTTTAAGGCCTAAAAACTACTAAAGCTCCTAGCCTCCTTTAAGGTAATACTTTACTTAGAGGGCTCTTAGCTTCTTAATTACTATACGCTTATAAGCCTTTAGAAACGCTAATATACAGTTATTAATATAAAAGAAGAATATAATCTAGCCTTTCTGCTAGTAGTAATCTTTACTTATAATATATTAGAAGCCTTATATAATAAGCCTTACTTTAAAGTGCTATTACTAAAGGAGAGGTAATTAGTATAAGCTATAGAGGGCTTTCTAAAGGTATATAATAACGCCTTTCTTATAGTAACTTAGTAGTAACTCTATATACACCTCTTTATTAATATCTATATAGATAAACATATTAATAGCGTTATATTAGAGTAGCTCTAAGTTAAAGTAGGTAGCTAGGGCTATTAATATTTAAAAGAATATACCTATTACCTACTAATATAGCTATATATATATTATATAAATCTTTTACCTATTAGTTACTATATATAATAAGCCTTACTTTTACCTTTATAAGGTAGCTATACTTATTAAGCTTATATATATAGACCTAGATATAGTTAAGAATCTAATTACTATAAGTAGAGCCTTTAGGAACTTCCCTCTATAACCTTAATATCTTATAGCTATAAAGATAGCTCCTTTTAGCCTCCTTAAAAGTATCTTTAAAAGGGTAGTTTACTAGCTAACTATATAATATAGAAAGGGAAGGTAGGTATTTCTAGTAGGTACCTATTAAAAAGGCTTCTCTACTACTTCTTATAGTAAGCCTATTAGCTGCCTCCTACTTCTAGCCTATATTAGGCTACACGCTAAGCGCACTTAAAGGCATACCTAGTTATACTTTTAGCTTTATTATAGACGCACCTAGTAGACCTATACTTACTAGCAAAATAGGGTAATTAGCTCTCTCCTGCAGTATATAAGTAGTATCTAGTTATTTCTACTTAGCTTTAATATATAAGCGTTACTTCTAGTAGGAGTAACCTACTAGAAATATAGCCTTAAAAGATTATCTTAGCAGCTTATACTTAAGAGTTATATTATTAGTAGCTTCTTTAAGCGCTTATAATTATTATTCTTAAGATTAAGATCCTTCTTTCTGCCCCCTTATATTAAGTATGTCTCTAAGGGTAGTTATAAATAAGGCCCTTAGGGGTAGCGTTATTAGTAGTATTATTAATATAAACCTTACTTTAGTATAAGGTAATAGAGAGGTTAGCCCTTTATAGCTATAATTTAAAGTGTCTTTAGTTTTATAGCTATAAAAGGTTAGGCTATTAAGGCTTTCTGCCTCTTTAGTGTAGTTAGTATATTCTTAGATCTTACTAGCTTCTTTATCTGCTGTATATATAAAGCTTCTTTTTTATACCTCTTAGCGTATAAGACGCTTAATTATAGTAGCTATTTCCTATAGATTACTCTTATATACGTTATTAGTAAGCTTTATAATATTACTATTAAAGGTAACCTTCTTATTAAAAATAATATCCTATATAGTAAACACTTTACTATAGGTAGGGCTTTATATCTAATATAAGTTACTTAAGCTGTAGCCTATAAGATAGCTAATCTAGGCCTTTAAGGCTAGTTATTAACGTTAATTATAGTAAAGTTAGGTATTAGCAGTAAGTATATATGCTTTATAACTATATACGCGTAAGTAAGAAAGGTCTAGCTAAGCGTATATTACGTTAGCTTTACTTTAGAAGTGCTTATACTATAGTTAGTATAGGGTTTTCTAACTGTAAGACGCTTATAGTATATAGTTATAAAGGTAGGTAGTAGCTATATAGACCTCTAGCTAAAGGACGTTTAGTAGGTATATATTAATTACTATACTATATACTTCTTACTTAATAACTATAGTAATATACTTTATAGCTCTATTTTACGCTTAGGTATTTAGGGTGCTTACCTTAAGGTGTATACTATATACCTCTATTATATCTATAACATCTAAGTAGTATAGAAGCTTATTATTAGTCTTAATAACCTTTACCTAACAGTTATATTACACTTCTAATAGGGTAAGGAAGTCTATAAGTATAGTAAGTAGTATCTTAGTAGTCCTTTAGTGTAGGTAGAAATCCTATATATAACTACTACTGCAGTTATAAATCATTATATAAGATATATACTCTATATAACTAACCTTTAGGTTATAGAAGTTAATTACTAAGTAGTTACTAGGCTCTATATAGATTGTAAATTTATATAGGCTATACCTAGCTAAGCAGTAGGCTTTACTTTTTATATAGGTGTTATAGTTAATAGTGTAAATCTTATAATTATAAAAGCCCTTAAGATATACTTTATAAGCTGCATTAATAATCCTCTTAATTACTTTAGGGCCTAGGTAACCTAGCCTGTAGTGCTAAGTAGATAGGCTGCTAAGAATTAGCTTTCTATACGTCTTTATAGTGTATTTATTTTATTAGTGTAATAAAGGCGCTTTATTTAAGCCTATAGGAGGTAAAGGTATAGTAGCAGCTAAAGTAGCCTCTACCTTAAAGGGCCTATAGTTAAGGACCTATTAGTAATAGGAGTCTTACATTATTTACTATCTAGGTAGGAACTAGTAAGGTATTCTCTTACACTATTCTATATATATAGTACTTATTAATCTATATAGGTAGAGAGAAAAACCTCCTGTAATTTATATAGAAGGAAAACTACTCTATCTTATTAAATATTAGAAGGTTAGCTTATTTTTACCTAACATAATATAGGATTATTATAAAGGGAAAACATAATACGTAGGTGTAGTATACTATTGTTAGAGCCCTATTATGTATGTAGGGCCTAGGGCTCTACTTTTATAGGGCTCTAGTAGCTAATTAGACTTCTATAAAAGTAGCTTCCTGCAGTTAGAATTAAACTAACTATCTATATATAGAGCGTATAGACGCTGCTAGATATATACTACTACGTTATATAGGTATAATAATAAGTAATATATAAAAAGTAATAAAGCTTCTTAGTAATATACCTATTAGGTAAAAGGCTATATATAGCGTCTTTAGCCTAACTAATATAGGTTATAAGAATCCTAAAGGTAACTATTAAAAAGGTGTAGTAAAGTAGGATAGCTAGAGCAGTAAGGTAACTAGGAATAATTACTATAACCTACTAAAGCTAACATAAGATACCTCTTAATTAGCGTAAGTAAACTATCTTAATTAAAGCTATAAAGGCTCTAATTAGGACTTACTTCTATAACTAATTAAGGGAGAAACTCCTATATGTCTTACGTAACTATAATTAAAGGTAAATTATAATAAAAGGCTTTAGGTTAATCTAAAGGATCTATCTCTAAATTAAAGGAAAAAGAATTAGTTATATATTTATACTCCTCCTAATTAGAAGTAAGCAGCTAAGGTCTAATATCTATCTCTAATTAAGACTCTTAGTTATGTAATTAGGAACTAAGGAAATCTAATACTAATAGGCACCCTATTGTAATTATCCCCTAGTTTCTTATCTTCTCTCTAAAGGGAAGAAACTACCTAAAAACGCCTAATTAGTGCTAAAGAAAGAAATATCTAGTATATAGTCTACTATAATTAAGCCTTACCTTTCTTAGATCTTTTAGTAGTCTTACTAATCTTACCTATCTTATTTACTTTAGCTATCCTTATAGTATACTTCTATTCCTATATATCTTTAGTATTATTATAAGCCTATTTACCTTAATTCTAACCTCTACTTAGTAGAAGCTAAGGTGTATAAGGAGGAGTTAAGAAGGTAGCCTTATTAATTAGATTATTATATTAGTTAACCTAATCCTCCTTAGAATACTTATTAATCTATAAGTTTCTTAGATTAGTATAACGCTTAAGGAGCTTCTTATGTTAGAGAGTATAGAACTAGTAATTATGTTTATTATTAATCTACTAGTTAAGTTTAGTCTAAGAAAGCATAATTTAGACCTTTTCCTAATAAGGCTAGATATTAGTAGGCAGCAGAGAATACTTAGATTAGGATAGAGGTCCCTCTATTCTAGTATTATCTATATCCTTATTAATAATATCCTTATTATTAAAATCTATAGAGTCTCCTTTAGGTAAATCCTCTATTATTATATTAGAGAGAGACTTAGTAAGCTTTATTTATAGGGTACTAGTAAAGGCTAGAGGAAAGACGCTTAGGGTTTATTTATAATTATAGAACTATTAGTTAATTAGGAGAAGTTAGTAGCTTAGAGGAATAAGAAGGGTATTAATTAGAACTATTATAACTAGAGTTATAGGAGGCTAAGACTAGTAATCTACACTCCTAGTAATAAGAGGAAGGAAGGTACCTTATATTATTAATTAGGTAATACATTAGGACTTAGGTTTAAGTATTATTAATAGTAGCTTTACTAGAGTAATTAGAGGAGGTAGTAATAGAAGCTTAGTTTTTAAAGGAGTCTAAGGTCTAATCTTACTAACTCTTCTACGCTTAGAGCTAGTTACTATAAGGTCTAAGCCTAAGTTATTACTAGAAGGGGCTTTAAAGGTAGATTACTATTAACGTTTCTTATAAAACTGTTTCTAGGTTTCTTTAAAAGACAGATAGGAGACGTCTCTTATAGCGTTATAAGGGTAGGATTCTTTATACTAAAACTTATAGCTAATTTAATAGATCTAGGTAGTATACAGCTTATTACTAAAGGTTTATTTAGATGTAAATAGAGTGTCTCTCTAGATTAAGTTCTTAGTTAGGTATATAAGACTGTATTAGACAGCTATTTAGAACTACTTAAGGATATAGAGACTGCACTCCTAACTGCTAGGCTGCTAGATAGAGTTAATAATATAGGCAGATATATTAATTAGGTTCTTAATGTAGAATAGAGTATTAATATTACAGTAAAAGGTCTTTAACGCTAGGATATTATTAATAAAGAGAGCTTCTAATTAGCTGCTAGACTAGAGAGGGTTATACTAGTATACTATACTATCTCTCTAATTAATAATTATACCTATAAAGTATCTAAGGTTATTAGCAAAAAGAGGAAAAAGAATAAGATATACTAAAGTTCTAATTACATAAAAGGTCTTATAAGCTTAAGGAAGAAGGATAGGGTTAGTATTCTAACTAACGTTACTTTACTAGCTAATTAGAATAACTATAATATTACAAACTAAGGAAAGACTACAGACTATAATTTAGAGGGCAGCTCTAATTTTATCTCTTATAATCTAGTCTTTTTAAAGCAGACGTCCTTATAGGTTATAGTAGTTAAAAAGAATACCCTACGCCTTTTTATAGGTCTAGCCTTTCTATAGATAATTACTATTAATATATTTAAAAGCCTTAGGTTACTACTAAAGGAAGGTATTAATATCTTCCTACTAAAGCTAGTTAGGAAAATAGAGGTTAATCTTAGTAGGAATTACATAGTTAAAGTTTATTTAGTAGGTAATTTCCCTATAGTAAGGCTAGGTTTATTAGGAGAATTTAGAGTTTACATAAGGGTTAAGGAACTAGGATTTATAGGTAGTAGTAACTTATCTAGTAGGTGTAAAGAGGTAATTAATAATTTAGTTATTAGCCTAGTTACTACGTTAGTACTTAAGAGTTAAATTATAGTCTTAGTATATAAAGGAGTTCTATATCTTTATAGCAGAAAGGGTAGGGCTTAGGATAATAGAGGAAGAGGAGGAAGTAGGAGTTAATATTATAAAGGTTAATTAGGAGGTTACATAAGGGGAATTATATATCTAGAAGGAAGAAGTATATCTAAAGAAAGAGAAGTATATATATATATATAGAAGTAGTATACTAGACTACTATTAAAATTATTAATAGGTTATTATTAATAAAAAAGAAAAGAAAGGTAAGGAGGGTAGGAAAAAGATAAGGGTTTTATACTACTTAGGATAAGGGATTTATTTAAAGAAAGGTAGAAGTAATCCTTAAGTTAATTAAAAGGTATAGGGGTAGTAAATTACTCCTTTTGTTCTTTTAGCTAAAGTTAAAATAAGGTTATTATAAATTATACCCTTTGTTAAGTAGCCTTAATTATAATGCTTCTACTGTAGCACCTTCCTTCCTTTAGTAACTTAAAGGGTATAAAAGGAGACCTATTTTCCCTAATCCTCCTCTTTTAATCTTTCCCTCCTTTATACTTTTCTATCTATTTAGACCTAAATAAACTAAATAACCCTTACCTTCCCTAAACTAAAGTAAACCTAATCTTAATTACTATAAATACTCCTAATAAGATTAACTAGTATTATGTATATTAGGACACTAGTTATAAAATTAAGCTGTAGTAGTTCTCCTTAATGCTGCCTATAAAAATAGAAGTAATAAGTCTTTAGGGTTATAAACTCTAAAAGGTTAATAACTGCTACTTAAACGTAAGTCTCTTTTATTTAATCTAGTTATTAGAAAACGCTAATTAATATCTTCTAGCTAGATCCTTAAAGTAACTACATAGGGTAGTCTCCCTTATCTAGCTAGCTTTCTATACTTAGAGCTTAAGATCCTTAATCTTTATAAAGCAAATAAGAAAATATAATAGCTTAGTAGCTTGTTTTAGTTAAATATCTTAAATTAGACTGTTATTTATAGGATCCTAAGTAACTATAAGCTAAGTAATAACTCCTCTTAGTTTACCTATTATATATTTATTAATAATAATATTACTAGTTATTTTAGTTTCTTTACTTAGTATCTTACTTCTTAGACTCCTATAGTTAATTCTTTACTAATTTAGGCCTATAGTGTTTAAAATAGAGTTACTTATAATTATTATACTTATAACTTTTAGAAATACTATAGTAGCTAATTAGAGAAAGTAAAGAGTATAACTCCCTACTTTAAGTGTGTTTCTCTTCCTAGTAAGTTTTATAATTAATATGCTAATTATATATACTCTAAGAAAGAGTGTAACTTTAAATTATCCTTTAAACATTAGAAAAATAGTAGTAATCTAGGTGTTAATCCTAATAAGATAGGCTCTCTATAGTATAAGCAAAAGATAAGTAGAGATAAGGTTCTATTACTAATTCCTTAGATTGTTAAGATTAAATTCCTAGAGTACTATATACTTAGTAACTACATTAAAGAGGCTTATATACAGAAGGCTAGTATATACTGTAACTAGTGTGTTAAGGCTTCTTATATCTTAGATAATAATAAATAGGTAGTATTTAAGATAGTTTAAAAACATAACTTATTAGATTAGAAGCTTAAGATTATAATATTAGAGGAGGACTAAATTATAGTAAAGGCTATTTAGGATTATAGTTAAGGGATAGAAATAGTAGTAGTAATCTTTAGAGTTAGGTAATAAGTTAAGGTAATTACAGTCTTTAAGTTAATTAAAAAAGAATAGTTCTTCTTATATCTTATTCCCTTATGTCTTTTACTAGACTAAGTAAAAGGGATAATTATAGTAAAAGAAGAACTAAATAAATAGGAAATACATTCCAATTATAAATATAAGGAAATAAAGTAAGAATTAGTTACACTAAACAAACTATATAGAAATTAAGAAATTATATAGGAACTAAGAGATAAGGAAAATAAAAAAATTAAAAAGGTATAATATACTATTATAAGAATATAACTTATAATTAAGTTATCCTATAGATTAGATTATTAGGTTTATCCCTAGAGTTAAGGTTAGAGGCGTTAGTTAAATTATTAGAAATAGAGTCCTAATCTAGTAGTAAATTATTATTTAGGAGTAAATCCTTTAGATTAGCAGCAATCTTAGAGTAGAGATTAAATTTATTAGGGGAAATAAAAAGGCCTTTAGGACTCTTTATAAACTTCTTAAGTTAATTACTAGCATAAGTGGCTCTAGTAATAAGATTGCTAGAGAGAGTTTTAAGCTAGAATAAAGTGCTAGATAAGCTAATTAAGTAAATTTAGAAGGGTCTATTTTAGTAGTAGTTAAGCTTCTTAGTAGTAGATATATTAATTTTATACTAAACGTTAAAAATAAGAACTAGATTACCTGTTTATAGTTAATCCTTATAGAGAGTATTTAAATAAGTAGTATTAAACTAATTATAGGTTTGCACTTAGTGTTAAGTAACTACATCTGCAGCCTGTTATTAGTCTTTATCTAGTTATAAAAAGGCTTAGAGTTAGATCTAGGTCTCTTAGTCCTAAGTTATTAGTATATCCTAGTTAAAAACTTTCTAAGTTACTATATAGTCCTTAATTAGAGTAATAGGTTGTTATCTATAAATAAGGTAGAAAGGTATATAGCTTATAGATATATAGATAGTAGTATAGTTAGTAAAGAGAGCAGTTAGAAGTATAGGCTAAATGCTTTTAGCGCCTTAATTATACTAGATATAAAGAGTGTAGGTAATTAGTTAATAGCCTTTTTTAAAAAGTCTATTTATATAGGGATTATATATAGAGGTTACTTTACATTAGGAGGCGTAATATTAATTTAGTAGTGTAATAGCGCTTATATTTTTATATCCCCTATTAATAATTAGAGTGCTATAGATACTATATTAATAGATAATATCTTCCTAGATAAATATAGCTACGTTTTTTAAAGTAGCTTAATATATAATGCAGGCTTTAGGGTAACTAGTAAACTTATAATAGGCCTGAATAACTCTCTATTTACTAATATGCTAAACGTTAAGTAATACTTATATAAATAGTTATAAGATTAGGGTAGTAGAAGTATATAGATTGTTAAATTACCTTAATTACGCTTTTTAATAGGCCTTATACGTTAAGATTAGTTTATAGATCTAGGTATACATACCTAGCTAGTAGAACTATTCTATAAGATAAAAATATATTACCTTTTATCCCCTATACCTTAATTTATTATATACTTTATTAATAAGTTTGTTATAATAGCGCTTATTATTAATAACTTAGGAGAGCTAGAGATAAGTAGTTATTCCTTACTTAAAAAGGAGTCTATTATAGATAATAAATTAAGTAGTAACTTATTAGAATTAGCAGTAGTAAGAGCATAAGATTCCTAGTAGCTATTTAAGCGTAAGGAGGAAATATATAATCTATTTTAAATATAGTACCTATATAACGTAGTAGCATACGTCTAGCAGCGTCTATACGCTCTACACACAGACAGTTAGTTTAATTCTAACTACAGGAAGCCACTTTTACAGAAGTCTAATTAGCTACTAAAGCCCTATAAAAGTAGAGCCCTAGGCCCTACATACATAATAGGGCTCTAATAACAGTACACTACACCTATATATTATATTTTCCCTTTATAATAATCCTATATTATGTTAGGTAAAAATAAGCTAACCTTCTAATGTTTAATAATAGGGTAGTTTTCCTCCTATATAAATTACAGGAGGTTTTTCTCTTTATATATAGATTAACTGTATTATGTAAATAGTATAGTGTAAAGAAATACCTTACTTATTCCTACTTAGATAGTAAATAATATAAGACTCCTCTTGCTAATAGGCTATTAAGGAGACTTATAATCTTCTATACGCTAATACCCTATAAGCACTATAGATTATAAGAAAGCCCTTTCTAAGCGCCTTTTGCATAAGGTATTATAAAGTAAAGGCTCTACCCTTTATAGCTGTAAGCTATAAAGGCCTATAAGAAGGCTTTTCCTAAAGAGGCGTATTAAATTAGAGGGTCCTATAGAGGGCACTTTATATACGCTAGAAAAGGTATATATAGATAGGAGTTATTAGCCTAACTCAGCCTAGTTGCTTAGCAAATATTAGAGGGACTGCTATAAGCTTTACCTTAGGCAGTAGGCTTTATAGAGGCCTTAGGCACTAAGAAAAGGGGTTACTAAGGGCCTAGTTAGGCAGTAAGGCTAGGCAAAAAGGTAACATAATAGTAATAGTTATATATACAGTTAGATACATATATAATACATAATATACGTAATATTAACCTATTACTATTACCCCTATTAATTTAATATCTACACTCTAGCTGCTCTCTAGGGGATAACTAGCAGCCTACTAGGTAGGCTGTAGTTAGCAAAAAGTTATTTTATACGTAGGCTCTGCTTATACTTATTATTTATAGTAAAGCCTATAATACTTCTAGTAGGCTTTACTTAGGTTCTAATTAAACCTTATAAGCCTACTTACTATAAAAGTAATATTAAGGTGTATTATAATAGTAGTATAAAGGATTATACTAACCTTTTACTAGTATCTATTTATCTTATAATACACTATATTATTAGTATATAGTAAAAGCTTTTTCTTCTTTATAAAGGTAAATTTATATATATTATTTATAATATTAGTATATATAGGAAGTAGTTTTATAGCGTTCTCTATATATACTGCTTATAAGAGCTAGAGTCTTCTGCTTATGTAGTTATATAGAACTTTAATACTTAGAAACTACTAAAGCTCCTAGACTTATTTAAGGTAATACTTTACTTAGAAGGCGCTTAGCTTCTTAATTACTATATACTTATAGGCCTTTAGAAACGCTAATATATAGTGATTAATATAAAAGAAGAATATAATCTAGTTTTTCTGCTAGTAGTAATCTTTACTTATAATATATTAGAAGCCTTATACTATAAGTCCTACTTTAAAGTGCTATTACTAAAGGAGAGGTAATTAGTATAAGCTATAGAGGGCTTTCTAAAGGCGTATAATAACGCCTTTCTTATAGTAGCCTAGTAGTAATTCTATATATACCTCCTTATTAATTATAAGTTATGTAACTAGGAGCTATTACGCCTAGTCCTCCTAGAGGTAGCTAATATAGGTATATAGTATAGCTTAAATTTCCTAGTTAAATCGTTTAGTAGCTCTATTACTCTAGAGGTAGTAAGCTATACTTAATTTCTATATAACCCCTATTAGCATATAGAAACGCTTTTAAAACTTACTTATCTAGTTACTACCCCTATTACTAACTATACTTTTAGGTATACTATAGAAGCAGAAGTAGTATTTAAGGAAGTATATTATTTAGGCCTCTACCTCTATAGTGTCTATAGCCTTAAGGGTAATTACTTTACCTAGCTAGTTAGAGATTACCTAAAGGAAATACGCCTTTATAGCGCCTAAAGGCAGTAAGTTTATAATAAAGTCTATTAAAAAGTTACTCTATAGGCGCTTTAGGATTTCAAGAGGCTATAGGTACCCTCTCTCTATATATTACTAGACTTTACTCTAGCTGCAGATGTTATAGTTATATATAAAACAGTATATAGCCTACACCTAGCCTAGCTAGTAGAAGTATTAAGAGATAATTTTAAGTATACTATTACAGCTTAGGTAGCCTAATAAGGTTAAATTATAGCTTTACTGTATTAACATTATATATAACTTATTTAATAGAGAGTCTAGGTTATTATCTCTAGAGACCTAGAGACAGCTGCGTTAGGTAAGACGCCTAGCTGTATCTAGTGTGTAGTTACTAATCTAGATATATACCTTAACTTTAATAGGGAGTATATATAAGCTATTTTTAATAGCATTATAAATACACTAAAGGTCTGTATCTACATCTTATATTATCTTTTATATCTATTATAGAGAGTTATTCTCTAATATATAGGTCTTTAGCACTAGGGGTAGTTCTTATTATAAGCGCTAAGCCCTTAGCGTATAGTTAGTATATAACAGTAAGGCTAGTATAAAGTGTTTTAGTATAACTTAGATAATATAGCCCTACTTCTGTTTATTATTCTAGCTTACTAGTGTATCTTATTCCCTATATAACAGCATATCTAAAATACTTACTTTCTTACCTAGGTAATAAATAATATAGAAGTTATACTCTACTAGTTTTTCTACCTAATAGCTTTAGCGCTCTATTAGCTTCTACTTTATTATAAAGTACTTTAGTAACTTATAGTTAGTAATAATATAAAATAGCTTATTAGCGCTCTAAAGCTTTACTTACTAGGCTTATAGGCACTTTATTATAGCTAGAAGTTCTTTATTATAAATGGGGTAGTTATACTACGCTAAGGTAAGCTTCTATAAGTAGAAAGTAACTAAGTAGGGGTTACTATTCCTATTAAGCTATATAAGAGCGCTACTAAGTATAAAGCCTAAGCAGTCTATCTTAATAAAAGTAAGCGCTATTAGGTTAAAAGTGTAAAGCAGTAGCGCTATAAAAAACATATCTTTAAGCTTAGTAAAAGCTTCTTAGTGCGCTTTAGACTAAGTAAAAAACGCACCTTTTTTTATAAGCATATTAAGCAGCTTAATAATAGTTATATAGTCTTATATAAATATATAGTAATAGTTTGTAAACCCTAGGAAACTATATACCCCTTTTATACTTATAGGCGCTAGCTATTTACAAATTATATATATCTTCTTAGGGTCTATAGAGACCTCTTTCTTAGCATTAAGAATAAAGCTAACGTACTTAACTTTCTTTATAGCAAACTTACTCTTAGCTATATTAAGGCTTAGTCCTACTGCGTAAAGGGCTTAAAAGATATACTATACTTTATCTTTATAGTCCTTTTTTAACCTACTTAAGTATATAAGTATATTATTAAGGTAGGCTATAGTAAAATTATTAAGGAAGCCTTATAGTGTACTATTAATAAACTGCTGCTATAAGACTAGTATGTTAGTAAGCCTAAAGGGGTAAATAAGCTATTTAAAAAGCCTATAGCATATCTAAAATATAGTTTTTAGCTTATTACCCTTAGTAATATATATCTTATAGAAGGCAGCTATAATATCTACTTTTATAAACTATCTTAATAACTCTATACGTCTAAGAGTCTTAGATATTATTAGTAAGGGGTATTAGTCCTTCTTTATAATAGTATTAAGCGCTCTAAAATTATAGCAGAAGTGCAGTCTGCTGCCTAGCTTATATATAAACAGAATAGGCATACTAGCTATAAAGCTACTTATTTAGATAAAACCCTTATTTAGGAGGTTCTAAAGTATGTTTTTAAGAATAAAGAGCTCCTTATGTAACATCCTATATAATAGTCCCTAAAGTAATAGTGCTTCTTTTCTGCTTATATCCTTCTCTAGCTTAATATAGTAGTTAAAACTACTTTATTAAGGTAGTAGGTCTATAGATAAGGAGGGGTTAAAGAGGTCTCTAAATTTCTTTCTTACCTACTTAGGAAGTGCTATAACTACAGTAGTTTGTTTTACTTTCTTTTCTGCCTTTAGTTATAACGCCTTTTCTACGTTAGCTAAGCTAATAGCTATAATTTACCTAAATTTAGCTACGCTCTACTACTTATTAGGGGCGCCTATATTAGCAGCGTCTATATTATGTAGGTAATTTACTGCTTAGCAGTAGGCTCTTTCTTTATATACAGCCTAGTAGCAGACTACTACAAAAGACATAACGCTTAAAATACATACTTCTTATATTTACTATACTTTTTTTAACTCTTTCTATCTAACTAAGTAAAACGTAAAGCTAGCATAGCTATAGTAAACTATTCTTTCTGCTATATTATAAACAGCTTAGTTATCTTCTATCTAAGGCTTACCTAGGAAGATATCTACATTAAGGCTACATACTGTATAAGTAAGAGGAGTCTTATATTATTCACTATCTAAGTAGGAATAAGTAAGGTATTCCTTTACACTAATACTATATACATAATACAGTTAATCTATATATAGAGAGAAAAACCTCCTGTAATTTATATAGGAGGAAAACAGCCTTATTATTAAACATTAGAAGGTTAGCTTGTTTTTACCTAACATAATATAGGATTATTATAAAGGGAAACATAATACGTAAGGTAGGTTACACTATTATTAGAGCCCTATTATGTATGTAGGGCCTAAGGCTCTACTTTTGTAGGGCTTTAGTAGCTAATTAGACTTCTATAAAAGTAGCTTCTTACAGTTAGAATTAAACTAACTGTCTGCAGCATAAAGTGTGTACAGATGCTGCTAGATATATACTACTACGTCACGTAGGTACATACTATATATATATAAATACGTTTCTAGTAGCTATAAAAGTTAAGCATTAGGATAATAACTCTATTAGCGTCTATTTTTATAGCTCCCTCTATAAACCCTTATAAAGGTATTTTACATTAATTAACATATGGTAAGTATAACTTATATATAAAGTTATAATTAACTATAGCGTAGATATTACACCTAGTGTTAATTAAGGCTTATATAGAGGTTCTTTTATTAATATAGGCCTCTATTAGTGCAGCTAGCCTACTTATTTTCTGTTTATATTAGAAGTCCTCTTACCCTATACGTTCTTTATTTATAGGCTTTAGAGCCTAATTTTATCCTAAAGCTACTCTTTTTCTAATTTAGATGTTTCCTTAGTGCTACTAGAGGCAGTTATATAGTCTGTTTTATTATTAGGGTGTAATTTCTGCTTAGTAACTACTTATATAGTTATAGGCTTCTTCTTCCTCTTATACTCCTTAGGGTAATCCTATATAAGGTAGCCTACTTTATTATAGTTAAAGCACTTTTATATTTCTTTATGTAGCTTATACTTAGGTTTCTTACTAATCTTTATAGCTACTAACCTTATAGAGCCTATTATTAAAGTGTCTCTATTAGTGTCTATTTTCTTTATTACAGCTAGATGTATATTATATAGGTAACTTTAGAGCTTCTCTACCTTTTATGTAATATAACTAATAGTTAATACTACCTTTAGGAAGGTCTAAAGTATTATAACTATAACTAATACGCTCTTAAGGTAGAAGTTAAGTGTATTAGTTATAAGCGTAATCTACACTTCTACTGCTTAGGTCCCTATGCTAGCTTCTGCTAGTATGTATTTAAACTTTAGGTAGAAGGCTATAAAAAACTTATATTCCTTTATTTAAGTGCTTATTAGCGCTACAGCAGCTCTAGCCTATACATTTAGGTTACTAAAGGTGCAGTCTAGGTGCTTTATAAAGTGTATAACGTTATAGGTGTTATCTTAGCTACCCTTCTTATAGTAGGTAGTAACTATCTATTAGAGGCTAACTTTAAGGTAGGAGTATATATAGTACTAGGCCTTCTAACTAGAGGAGAAGAAAATAGTGTTAATCTTAAGCTTATTATGTATCTAGTGCGCCTATAAGGAATAGTGCTTATATAACCCTAAGAACTTTAGTAGGCTTAGTAGCTATTTTTACTTAACGTTAGTAACTATTACCTCTATAGGTAAGGAGGTAGTAAGACTTATTATAGGGGTAGGTATAGTAGTTATTATAATGTTAGTAAGTATCTATATTTACATTATAAGTAAGGAGATAAGTTATTTAAGGGAGGCTAGCTAGTTATTACTAGATATAGAAAAGCTTACGTCTTATATTAATAGCTTAGGTGTTACACCTATTATTTTATCTTAGTTACTTATTATGTAGTATAATTAGTAAGGGTAGTAAATTATAAGCTTATATATATAAAGAGCTAAGTAAGGCCTTATTTAAGTAATTAGTAACTTAATTACTAGTTATCTAAGCTAGGAAGTAAAAGGAGAGATTACATACTATACGCTTACGCAGTGTGTAGAGCTTTTATACGCAGCTTACTTAAGTCTGTAGTAGGTAAAGCCTAGCTATAACACCTTTATAGCGCAGCCTATAATAACTAGTATACTACTATAAATAATAAAGCTAATAGAAACTAAGTAGAGTAAATCTCTTATAGTTATATTAGCTCCTTCTAGGTAGTAAGGTAGGCTTTTACCTATTCTACACTATAGTAAACTAGTTACTTCCCTATATTATATACTATATAGTTAGTCTCTATCTATAGTTTTCTAAGGAATATATCTTTATCTAGACTATTAATAATATATATATAGATAGTCTATTTAAGAACGCTAATTAAACTAGCGTAGAACTAATTAGATCCTACAGTTAAGATTAGTTACATAATGCAAAAAAAAAAACAAAAAAAAACAACAGCAGTTAGCTTAATATAAGCACTATACCCTATTCTTATGCTGTTAACTTAGTAAGGTAGCTTATTTAAAAACATATAGTACTATAGGGGTTAGTATAGTCTACTTAATGCTAGATTAACTTACTAGAGATAGCTTTACTCTTAAGGTCTATACTACTAAGGTCTGCAGTAAGAACTCTTAACTATAGAGGTATTTAACCTTAAGAGGTAGGCTTATTAGGTATATATAATTAGCTAGGATAGAATCTAGGATTCTCTTATTAACTATACCTACAACCTACTAAACCTGTAGTTTAGATAAATTATCTTAAAACCTACTAAAGGAACTAAATTAAATCCTCCTTTCTAATCTTATTAAGTCTAATCTTATTAAGTCCTTATCCTACTAAGTTATACTTAAGCTTAACTTAAATAACCCTTTTAACATTAACACCCCTTTTAATTATAACCCCTTAGAGGTTATAAAATAGTTTATAATAGCTTAGATAAGCTCTATTATTAAGCAGTATAGAGGGAACTCTCTATATAATATTATTACTATTAATAGCAGAATAGATAATTATATAGTAATTAATATTACTAGCGTTAGATTAGTAATCTTACTTCTTAACAGCCTAGCAGCTAATGTAGGCCTTATTATTAGGGTAAGGTAAGCCCTATAGTAGAGGCTCTGCTTCTTTATTAGTAGGATAGCCTAACAGAGGGAGGATAGATTAAGTATTACTAAGATAAAGCGCTTAGGCTAGCTGCAGGCAGTGATCTACGCTATCTAGTAGGTGTAGTATAATTAAGGCTAGATAGAAGTCTAAAGGTTAGAGAAAAGAGATTTTACTAGAAGCTCTAAGGTGTTAGTTAGAAACTTAATATAATAGTTATACTTAATATATGTTACTAGACCCCTAGAAAATAAAACACGTTTACATAATGTATAGCCTAGAAGGGTATAGATAGTCTATATATAACTACTAATCTTTAGCTAAAGAGCAGCTACCCCTTAGGTATAGACTATTACACTTCTATTAGTAAAAGCATTAAGTGTATATCTAGTCTAGTCTATAAGTAGTAAGTAGAGAGAATAAGTAAAGATATAATTTACTATAGCGTAAGTATTACACTTAATATCTAGTAAGGCCTTTATAATATATTCTTTATTAACTTATACTATAATTAAAGCTAATAAGCTCTCTATATAGCCTTTCTCCTTAAATACCTTCTACCTCTCTTATTTATCTCTAGTAGGCTTAGGTACCTAACTTTACACCTAAGCTACTCTTTTTCTAAGTCTATACTTTTAGTTAATTAGTTAACCTTTTTATTAGAGTAGGTAGGTATTAGCTATTAGGGTAGTACTATAGTCTTTATAGCCTTAGATACTTAAAAGGTCTTAGCCTTAATATACTTTAGGTAATCCTACTTTAGGTAGCCTCTTTTATAGTAATAGTAGTAATATTATATTTCCTCTTTACTAGAGAAGCTATAGTCCTTTAGGGTCTTAACCTTATAGGCCTTAAAAGTGCCTATTATCTAAATATCTCTATTATAGTTAACCTAGGGGCTTACTAAGTGCTTTAGCCTATAGGAGTTTATATAGTCTAGCTTCTTTAATATAGTCTAGACTTTTATAAGCTAACTACTATAGTCTACTAGTAAGTTAACTACTACTAAGCTTCTTTATAGACTAGGCTTTAAGGCTTCTTTAAGGAGGGTAATCTTTATATTATCTACTTAGCTACCTCTATTAGCTTTAGCTAAAACTCTTTTCTACTTTAGTAGGAAGTTAGAAAAAAACTAATTTTCTCTTTAGTAGAGAGTATATAGTAATATAGTAGTATAGAACTAAGTATTTAGGTCCTTATATATTTAATTAAGGTATACTATAAAGTCTTTAGGGTTATATATACTACTATTACCTCTTAAGGTGTAAAAGGTAGTAACTACCTACTAAGGATTAGTTTCTAAGTAGAAGTTAATTAAGTACTAAACTTCTCCTTTAGACTAGTAGAACTACTAGTCTATAGTAATTTTATCTCTTATCTACTAAGCCTAACTAGTATATTTACTTCTCTTACTTAAGAACTTTAATAGGTTAGGTAGAGGTTTATATTAGATAGTCTTATAGGGGACTACTAAGAGACTACTAGTAGTATAGCTTAAGGTTATATTCCTAGTTATAAGTATAGTCTTAATCTACCTTAATAGTTTATTAGTAAGCTTAATAATCCTCTACTAAAGGGGACCTACTATAGTATTTACTACTATAGTAATCTAGGCCTCTAAGACCTCTTAGTTAGTTAAGGTATTTATAGTATAGATATATAGTAGATTAGTAAGGCACTAGAGGGACGCTAAGGTTTAGTTAAGTATAGATATATAAGGGGTAGGGTTATTATTAGTTAATAATAGGGGTACCTTAATTAAATATATTTACACTAAAGAGGGGAGATAGAAGAATCTACACTCTAGCTGCTCTCTAGGGGATAACTAGCAGCCTACTCGGTAGGCTGTAGTTAGCAAAAGGTTATTCTATATATAGGCTCTACCTATACTTATTATCTATAGTAAAGCTTATAACACTAAGTTAGCTATAAAGCTAGAGTAAAAAGTAATATTATATAGAGTAAGCCTAATAATAGTGCTTATATACCCCCTAAGCCTAATTTATATAGTGCTATATACTTTAATAAGAAGTTACTATAAGCTAGCCTATAAGAAATTACCTACTAGTGTAGCTCTTATTATTTTAAACTATAAAGGCTTATTAAAAATATATACTATTAAGCCTAAGTCTAATATTACTAAGTAAGCTAGGTAATAAAGGCTTTTTATAGTATAAAAGGAGGCTAATATAATCTTTCCCCTATACCTACTATATAGTTAGTTATTCTTAATAGTTACTACCCTTACCTCTTATAGGCGTTTAGTAAGCTTTAGGTTACATTATATACGCTTTTTAATTATAGTCTTAACTGCTTTACTCTTCTACTACCCTTTAGGGTGTATATAAGGAAGAGCATACTAGTAGTTACTAATATAGTACCTTAAGGTAAAGTAAAGCTAGTAGCTTATATATTTTAAAAGTAGTATCTCTACTATACTTATACTTAACCTCTCTTACTTAAGTAATATACTTTACTCTTATAAAGGCGCTAAAGGCCCTAATAATAATAAAGATTACTTATAGAGTGTATTTAGCTTATAAGATTATATCTACTAGCAGCCTCTGTAGCTATAATTCCTACTACTATAGTTTCTATTATTTTAATTTCTATAGTTACCTTTAGGGTTCTTATAACTTATATTAGTTAGGCTAAAGGCGTTATATATAGCCTTTTACTTAATAGATATATTACTAAGGAGCTTTATTATCTTTTATATATTACTTATTATTAGAGAGATTATAAAATTCTCTTTCTTAGTATCCTTCTTACTCTACTATAGGTAGGTAAATATCTATTAGGTAAGGTAACTAGTTAAAAAGGCTTTTATAATATTCTAAAACTAGTGCTTTAAGTGCTATATATTAGGGACTTTATTAGCCTTTATGTTATAAAAGGCACTTTCTTATACAAGAAGCTATTTCTTAAGCTTCTTTATGTTATTAAGGTAATTCTAAGCGCCTTTATAGAGAACTCTTTTATATTTTATCTACGCCTTAATACACCTTTCCTCTAGGTGCTTAGTAATATAGTTCTTAAGCTTCTTTACCTATTAGTTAAGGTGCTTATCTAGCTTATAATAGTATCCTAAAAGCTTAAGGCTTATAGTATCTCTAAACTAGTCCTATAGTAGGGTGTATTTTTATATATATGTTTTATACTTCTTTAATACGTTAGCATATTTACTTTACTACTCTTTATATAATAGTAGGTTACTTAGCAAAAGCTTATAAACCTTTTTAGCCTATAAGTTAGTTACTACTATAGGCTTAAGAAGTAATTTCTAACTAGCTATTAGAATTAAGATTACTATTTATTACAGGCTGCGCTATAAAGGTGTTATAGCTAGGCTTTACCTGCTATAGACTTCAGTAAGCTATATATAAAAGCTCTACACACTACATAAGCGTATAGTATATAATCTCTCCTTTTACTTCCTAGCTTAGATAACTAGTAATTAAGTTACTAATTACTTAAATAAGGCCTTACTTAGCTCTTTATATATATAAGCTTATAATTTACTACCCTTACTAATTATACTACATAATAAGTAACTAAGATAAAATAATAGGTGTAACACCTAAGCTGTTAGCATAAGATATAAGCTTTTCTATATCTAGTAATAACTAGCTAGCCTCCCTTAAATAACTTATCTCCTTACTTATAATATAAATATAGACGCTTACTAATATTATAATAACTACTATACCTACCTCTATAATAAGTCTTACTACCTTCTTACCTATAGAGGTAATAGTTACTAACGTTAAGTAAAAACAGCTACTAAGCCTACTAAAGTTCTTAGGGTTATATAAGTACTACTCCTTATAGGCGCACTAGATACATAATAAGCTTAAGATTAATACTAATTTCTTCTCTTTTAGTTAGGAGGCTTAGTACTATATATACTTCTACCTTAAAGTTAGCCCCTAACAGATAGTTACTACCTAATATTAGAGTATTAACAAAAAACTATAACTATAACTATAACTATATACTATAACTACAAACTACACCCTGTAGTTTAGACTAAACTATAACTACAGTAGTTATAGTTATAGTTATAGTATAGGTAAGAGAGATATAGTCTAAACTATAACTACACTACAGTAGTTATAGTTTACTACAGTAGCAAACTATAACTACAGTAGAAAAGTAATAGTATAGTATTTCTATAGTTAATTAGTGTATTATAGTATACTAAGTACTATATTATAGTATACTAAATACTATATTAAATATAATATACGCTAGACTAAGATATATATCTTAAATACTATATTATAAGTAAGTAATAATTAGTAATATATACTATATAGTATATAGTATATAGTATATAGTATATACTAAGTTATAGACTATAGTTATTAGTTAGAGTTACTATTTACTAGTAAGAAAAACTATACTTACTACTTTAGTACTTAGGTAGTACTAACTTCTAAGTAGGAATATAAATAATATAGTCTTTTTTGTTTTATAAGAGGTAAGTAAGTTAATAAAGAATAATTAGGTAGTAAAATAAATAGTAATTAGGTTTATATAAAGAGTACTAAGTAGTAATATACTAGTATTAACTAGACTATTATAGATAATAGGAGTAACTAGTAAGATAGTATAGTATTATTTATATATTATAATTTTAAAAGTATATTATAGGTATTTTTAATTTACTGCCTATATATAATTTTAATACTAACCTAACTAACTTAAGCTTAGTTAATTTTATTTATAGTTTCTTAGATTAGTATAATTATCTTAGATATCTAACCTTAAAGTAATAATCTAATTATAGAGTTAGTTAGTTACTTACTTAATATTACTATAAAGTAAATACATAACGTTAGAAATCTAAGGATAAGATATAGATATCTTATAAGACTTTTTAAGTATCTTAAAACTAACCTTACTAAATTAGGTTTAGTTAGTAAAGCTTATAGTACTTTAGCTAAGTATAATTATCTAAGGTATTTAAGTTTAGAATATAATTAAAGTCTTTAAGGACTTTACTTAAATTAATATATAACTTTATAATTCCTAAATACTTAACCTTAGAAATCTATAGTAACGATATAAGCTATATTATATAACTAATATACAATATACATTAAGTACTCTAAAGTAGAAATATAAGTATAAATACTTAACTACTATATGTTATTATTAAGTACTCTAGAGTAGAAATATAAGCGTATTAGACTATTAGTAAGTAGTACTAAGTACTAAGTACTAAGTACTAAGTACTAAGTACTAAGTAACTAATATACTTTTAGGTTTTAGTACCCTAGAAGTTAAAGTAGATATAAAAGTATAAAGTAAATATTTTATTTTTAGTATATATATATAAATACTTTATAGTATAGGACTTCTATAAAACTAAATACTTATACTTATAAAATACTTTACTTACTATATACTATATAATTAAGGTATATAGGGGTGTATATAAGTAAAGAAGGTATAGAAGGATAATAGTTATATTATTAGTTAACTTAGACTACTTAATTCTATATACAGTGTATATAGTATTATTAATACTGTGTTATAACTATAGTTAATATATAACTATAGTATATTAACTTAGACTACTAACTTATATATATATTATACAGTGTATATAGTATTATTAATACTGTATTATAACTATAGTTAGTATATAACTTTAGTATATTAACTTAGACTGCTTAATTATATATATAGTGTATATAGTATTATTAATACTATATTATAACTATAGTTACTAAGTTAGTATATAACTAAAGTATATTTATAGTTATAGTTATAAGTTATATAAGCGTTATATTATAGAGATAAAGTATAGTAAGCTATTATCTCTAAGACTATATAATATACATATACTTATAAAGTAGTATATATAAGCTATATATTAATTATAAGTAGAAAGTCTTTAAAGTTAAAAGCTATAAAAGTTAAACTATACTTATATATTAAAAAGTATATATACTTTATATATAGGTACTTAATCTATAGTGTTACATTAGTGTATTACCTCTAGTCCTCTACTTATTAAAGTTATAAAGTATATATACTTATATTAAAATATAATATACGCTAGCAGGCGTAATAATAACAAGATAAGTAGGCCTACACCTATCTTTTACTATTTTAATAACTTAGGTAGTACTTTAACTTAAATAACCTTACTGCTTATATAATAAGTACTAAGTAGTATAACTATATAAAGTAAAAAGTATTTAGTAGAAAGAAATCTATAAAAATATAATGTAATAGTATAGGCTTTACCTACGTGACGTAGTAGTATATATCTAGTAGCGTCTGTGCGCACTTTATGCTGCAGACAGTTAGTTTAATTCTAACTGTAGGAAGCTACTTTTGCAGAAGTCTAATTAGCTACTAGAGCCCTACAAAAGTAGAGCCCTAGGCCCTACATACATAATAGGGCTCTAATAATAGTGTAACCTACCCTACGTATTATATTTTCCCTTTATAATAATCCTATATTATGTTAGGTAAAAACAAGCTAACCTTCTAATATTTAATAATAGGGTTATTTTCCTCCTATATAAATTACAGGAGGTTTTTCTCTTTATATATAGATTAACTATATTATGTATATAGTATTAGTGTAAAGGAATACCTTACTTATTCCTACTTAGATAGTGAATAATGTAAGACTTCTCTTACTAAAAAAAAAAAATTAAAAAAATAGTATAGGCTTTTAATTTTAAAGTTTTAAAGTATAACTTATAGACTTTACTAAGTAAGTCTAGTTAGGAATTTCTAACTAACCTACTTTAAATTTTCTCTTTATATATACCTATAGATAATTAGATATAACCTTTATAGCTAAGTATAATACTACTTTTAACTTTATATAGAATTTTATTATCTTTCTAGTTATATTACTCCCTATTACATTATAAATATAGAAACCTATATTTTACTAAAGAGTATAATAATTTTTAAGTAAGTAATATATTTAGTTATTTATAACCTAATTATATAATTAAAATAAATACTAGTCCTAATTTCTTACTTTTATAGAATAATACTGCTATTAGATATATAGAGACTGCTATTAATACTATATATAGTTTTTATAGCTTAGACTAAGAGAATAAAAATAAAGATATACTAAGTAAAAATGTTATTAAAGAAGTTAAAGATTATTATATTAGTATAGTTATTTTAGATAATCTTTACTTTAAAGTAAAGAATCTTACTATTAAAGACTAGTTTTAATAGTTTTAGTTTATAAAACTTTATTATAGTACTATATAATTAGTAGCAGTATACTATCTTTATAAACTATACTTACTATATATTATAGTAAGTACTAAGTACTAGTAAGTAGTAACTATTACCACTAAACAATAAGCTATTAGTATAATATTATATTTATTTCTAAGTACTTATATATTTTTTATTACTATTTATATAGTTAATATATTATATAACGCTTATATAGCTTTATATTATATAATACTTTATATATATCTATAAAAATATATATTTTCTATTCTTACTACTGTAGTCATAGTTTAAGTGTAGTTTAAACTATAACTACACTACTGTAGTTATAGTTGTAGTTATAGTATTAAAATTTATTTGTAGTTATAGTTTAACTACAACTACACTTTCTGTAGTTATAATTTAACTATAACTACACTTTCTGTAGTTATAGTTTAACTACAACTACATATAGTTATAGTTTACTGTAGTTATAGTTTGTGAATGCTCTAAAGAATATATAGAGTAGGAGGACTTCTAATGTAGATAGAAAATAAGTAGGCTAGCTGCACTAGTAGAGGCCTATATTAATAAAAGAACCTCTATATAAGCCTTAATTAACACTAGGTGTAATATCTACGCTATAGTTCATTATAACTTTATATATAAACTATACTTACTGTATGTTAATTAATATAAAATACCCTTATAAAGGTTTATAGAGGGAGCTATAAAAATAGATACTAATAAAGTTATTATTCTAATACTTAACCTTTATAGCTACTAGAAATGTATTTATATATATATAGTGTGTAGCCTAGATGTAGATATCTTCTTAGGTAAGCCTTAGATAGAAGATAACTAAGCTATTTATAATACAGCAGAAAGGATAATTTACTATAGCTATATTAGCCTTATGCTCTACTTAGTTAGATAGGAAGAGTTAGAAAAAGTTTAGTAAATATAAAAAGCATACATCTTAAATGCTATGTCTTTTATAGTAGTCTGCTATTAGGCTATATATAAAGAAAAAGCCTACTACTAAGTAGTAAATTATCTATATAATATAGGCGCTCCTAATATAAGCACCCCTAATAAGCAGCAGAGTGTAGCTACGTTTAGGTAAATTATAGCTATTAGCTTAGCTAATATAGAAAAGGTATTATAACTAAAAGCAGAAAAGAAAGTAAAATAAACTACTATAGTTATAATGCTTCCTAAGTAGGTAAGAAAGGAATTTAAAGACCTCTTTAACCCCTCCTTATCTATAGACCTACTACCCTAATAAAGTAGTTTTAACTACTATATAGAGCTAAAGAAAAATATAAGTAGAAAAGAAGTACTATTACTTTAGGGACTATTATATAGGATGTTATATAAGAAGCTTCTTATCCTTAAAAACATACTTTAGGACCTCCTAGATAAAGGTTTTATCTAAGTAAGTAACTTTATAGCTAGTATACCTATTCTATTTATATATAAGCTAGGCAGCAGACTACACTTCTGCTATAATTATAGAGTGCTTAATACTATTATAAAGAAGGACTAATACCTCTTACTGCTAATATCTAAGACTCTTAGATATATAGAGTTATTAAAGTAGTTTATAAAAGTAGATATTATAGCTACCTTCTATAAAATATATATTACTAAGGGTAATAAGCTAAAAACTACATTCTAGACGCATTATAGGCTTTTTAAATAGCTTATTTACCTCTTTAGGCTTACTAACGTACTAGCCTCTTAGCAGCAGTTTATTAATAGTACGCTATAAGGCTTCCTTAATAATTTTACTACAGCCTACCTTAATAACATACTTATATACTTAAGTAGGTTAAAAAAGGACTATAAAGATAAAGTATAGTATGTCTTTTAAGCTCTTTATACAGTAGGACTAAGCCTTAATATAGCTAAGAGTAAGTTTGCTATAAAGAAAGTTAAGTATATTAGCTTTATCCTTAAGGCTAAGAAAGAGGTCTCTATAGACCTTAAGAAGATATATATAATTTGTAAATAGCTAGCGCTTATAAGCGTAAAAGAGGTATATAGTTTCTTAAGGTTTATAAACTATTACTATATACTTATATAGGACTATATAACTATTATTAAGCTGCTTAATATACTTATAAAAAAGGGTATACTCTTTATATAGTCTAAAGCATATTAGGAAGCCTTTACTAAGCTTAAAGACTTATTTTCTATAGCGCTACTGCTTTATACTTTTAACCTAATAGCGCTTACCCTTATTAAGACAGACTGCTTAGGCTTTATACTTAGTAGCACCTTTATATAGCTTAATAGAGATAGTAACTTCTACCTAGTTACTTTCTACTTATAGAAGCTTACCTTAGCGTAGTATAACTACTTAATTTATAATAAAGAACTTCTAGCTGTAATAAAGTGCTTATAAGCCGAGTAAGTAGAGCTCTAAAGCGCTAATAAGCTATTTTATATTATTACTAACTATAAGTTACTAAAGTACTTTATAATAAAGTAGAAGCTAATAGAGCGCTAAAGCTATTAGGTAGAAAAACTAGTAGAGTATAACTTCTATATTATTTATTACCTAGGTAAGAAAGTAAGTATTTTAGATATGCTGTTATATAGGGAATAAGATACACTAGTAAGCTAGAATAATAAACAGAAGTAGGGCTATATTATCTAAGTTATACTAAAACACTTTATACTAGCCTTACTGTTATATACTAACTATACACTAAGGGCTTAGCGCTTATAATAAGAACTACCCCTAGTGCTAAAGACCTATATATTAGAGAATAACTCTCTATAATAGATATAAAAGATAATATAAGATGTAGATACAGACCTTTAGTGTATTTATAATGCTATTAAAAATAGCTTATATATACTCCCTATTAAAGTTAAGGTATATATCTAGATTAGTAACTACACACTAGATACAGCTAGGCGTCTTACCTAACGCAGCTGTCTCTAGGTCTCTAGAGATAATAACCTAGACTCTCTATTAAATAAGTTATATATAATGTTAATACAGTAAAGCTATAATTTAACCTTATTAGGCTACCTAAGCTGTAATAGTATACTTAAAATTATCTCTTAATACTTCTACTAGCTAGGCTAGGTGTAGGCTATATACTGTTTTATATATAACTATAACATCTGCAGCTAGAGTAAAGTCTAGTAATATATAGAGAGAGGGTACCTATAGCCTCTTGAAATCCTAAAGCGCCTATAGAGTAACTTTTTAATAGACTTTATTATAAACTTACTGCCTTTAGGCGCTATAAAGGCGTATTTCCTCTAGGTAATCTCTAACTAGCTAGGTAAAGTAATTACCCTTAAGGCTATAGATACTATAGAAGTAAAGGCCTATATAAAACGCTTCCTTAAATACTACTTCTACTTCTATAGTATGCCTAAAAGTATTATTAGTAATAGGGGTAGTAACTAGATAAGTAAGTTTTAGAAGCGTTTCTATACGTTAGTAGGGTTATATAGAAATTAAGTATAGCTTACTACCCCTAGAGTAATAAAGCTACTAAGTAATTTAACTAGGAAATTTAAGCTATACTACATACCTATATTAGCTACCTCTAGGAGGACTAGGTGTAATAGCTCCTAGTTATATAACTTATAATTAATAATTATATAGTATTAGTAATAGGGGTTAGCCTCTTCTTTCTTACCTATAGGTACTATATAGAGCTAGTTAAAGTATATAAGGATAAAGGACTAGAACTAAGGTTATATAAGAAGGCTATAGAAAGGCTTATATAGAGGATAATAGATATAATATATATAGCGTAAGCTGCTATAGCTGTAGCTTAGCAGCGCACTAAAGACGCTATAAATAAGCGCTATAGCGTAGCAGAGAGGTTTAATATTAGTAATAAGGTTTAGCTAAACCTATATAATTACTACTCCCCTTAGCCTAACTGTAAGCTTAATTAGCTTTATAGTAAGTATATAGTTATAAGAGTTATTAGCCCCCTTATTATCTAACTTAATATACTAGGTAGTATCTATAATTATTTCTATATTAACCTCCTATAGAGGGCTATAACTATTAACTAACCTCTTACTAAGGTAATAAACTATAGATATATAACTCCCTCTAATAATAAAAAATAGTAAGTAAGAATAGTATGTTAAAGAGATTATTACAGCTAAGTAAAGGAAGTAAGAATGCAGTAAGTTACACTAGGCGTTAGTATAGTAGGAGGAATTTACTAACGCTACCTAGGAGCCTATAGATCTTATAAGTAATACTATGGCGCTTAACACTTATAAAGTAAAATATAGCTTAATTAATATTTATAATAGTAACCTTACCTATATATATATTAAGTAAAAGAAGCGTAGAGGTAGAAGTAATATTATTTCTAGGCTGTAGCCTAACTCTCTTAACTAATAATAGGTAGTATAAAAGGAGCTTAGGGGGTGTATAGAGTGTAGCTTCTACTTAGAGCTTTAGGGAGTGCTTATAGCCCTTACTAAGAGAAGGGGAGGGAGTAGTAGTAGCAGCAGTAGCAGTAGTAATAGCAGCAGCAGTATTAGTAGTATAGCTTAAATATACTATATTAATAAACTATAAGTAGTTAGTAAGCATAATAAACATATAAGGGTGTATAAATATATAGAAACTAGTGTACTAATAATACTCTTATAAGCTATAATAAGGCGCTCTACCTAATTAGCTAAAAAGCCTCCTAGGGGAGTAGCCCTACTAGGTGTTATAATACTAACAGTAGGTATAATAGTAAGTAGGGTAGCAGTAGAAGCAACCTAGCTAGGTGTTAGGGCTATTAGCAGCGTAACCTATATAGAGGGATAGAATAGATAACTATAGGTAATAGATAGGTTAGATTATTAGGGGTGCCTAATAATTAGATATATTAGGTTATTAGGGGTAAGCACTAGAGGGGTACTAGCGCCTAACCTACAGCTTAATAATATAATTAAGGCGTTATTATAAGACTGTTAGAGGACTATTATTAGTAAGAGTGCTAGGATAGAATAGAAAAGGACTACTACTACCTACTTAGTAGGTAGAAGTAGGTTAAAATAACATAACTAACTAACCCCTACCTTACTGTTAGCAACTCTACTACTCTATATAATCCTAACTTATAACACGTTTTAACCTTAACCTACCTTTAGGTATACTAACTAGTAAAGTAAGATAACACCTAAGAGAACTACTACTACCTCCTAGAGGGATAGCACCTATAATAAGCAGAATATATAAGAAACTAGCATAATAGATAATAATAGGGTTTTAACCTACTAAAAGACTGCTAGTTATAATAAAAGTAATAAGGGAGATAACTAAGGTACTACTAGTAGCCTCTAGGATAATAATATAGATACCCTAGCAGCTAATAAGTACACTTATAAGGCTGTTAATAAGATAATAGTAAAGTAAGTCTAAGAAATACTTTAGGCTAAAATTAATAAGGCTAGGAAGTAGAAGAACCTTAACCTTATGTTAGTACTTTAAAATAGTACTAATATAGATATACTACTTAGTTCTAGAGTATTAACAAAAAACTACACTTTTAAACTATAGATAGTACCTAAATCTAGGTATCTTAGATATACTTATTACTGCTTAGTTAGAAAAGTATATAAGAAATACTATTAGATTCTTTATTAAATTTAGAGTATTATAGTAGTTTATACTTCCTAAATAGGACTAGTTTAGTATAGAATATTATAGAAACTATAAGGCTTAGTTTCTTAGAGTACTAACTGTAGTTTATAGTATGTAGTTTATTATTATTTATTGTTATTTATGTTTAATAATTCTTTTAAGATTAAGTTTAAGTGTTAAAATTAAACTTTTTAAAAATCTAGTGTAGTCTATATATAAAGAGTAGAAATATACTTTTAAAGGGCTTTTTAAACTTTAAACTTAAAATTTTTACTAAAACTCTTTAAAACTATATATAGTTTATATAGTTATAGTTTGTTAATACTCTGTAATAAATAAATAAGTCTGTAAACTCCTCCTACTATACTTAAAGTTACTAGGGGTATACTAGCTAAGAAGCAGACAGCACCTAAATAATAAAAACTAAATAATTATAGAAAATATATAACGCCCCTACGTTATAAAGGTAGAAGCTAGGCTAAGCTATCTAACTTCTAGTTTAAGCTTATAGGTTAATTTATTATTTCTAGTATAGATAATAACTATAATTAGGTAATCTATATAAGTAGATACCTTAAAGGACCTATAGCCTGCTAGTAGGCTACCTATATAGATATATAGTATAGAAATAACTAAATAAAAGTTACTTAGCTAGTAATAAAGAAGTAGCTACATAATAGCATTACTAATAAGAATATAAAGGCGTATAATATAGTAGTAAAGTTAGAAGATAAACGCTAGAAACTAGGATAATTATACTAAACCTTTATTAACTAGTATAAAGCCTTAGAAGCAGAGTGCCCTAACTAGCTACCTAAGAGGCTATAGGTAATTAATATAGTTAACTATATCTTCCCTAACTTATAAGATAAGATTATAGCCTATAGGCTACTAGATAATTAAAAAGTATTAGATAAAATTATAAAGTAAGTAGAAATAACTAGGAGAATTATATAAAGAGCCTAAATAGTTATAAACTACTAAGGGGGTGTACCTTAGGGGCCTACTAGGTAGCTACCTTAGGAGACAGTTTAGATAACCCCTATAGAAGTAAAAACTAAACTATAAGACATACCTACTTTAATAAGTAATAAACTATAAAAACTAAGCTAGATAGAGCAGTAGGATAGTATGTAACCTAATAGAGGGTAAGTAGCGCTAGACTAATTAACTATTATATACTATAATTATAATAATAAGGGTTACTACTCTAATTAGTGCTAAGAAACTAACTGCTATTAGTGTAGCTAACTAAGACACTTAGGTAGGAGGTATACTACCTTAGCTGCTATAATAAGGGTTAATATAATTAATATACCTTAGGGAGAGAAGATAGGCTACTAGTAGTTTAAAGTAACCCTATAGGTAAGAGTTAAAGAGATATAAAAGAAAGAGAAGGTAATAATTAATATAGGTGCTAACTATAATATAATTAACTAAAGAGTGTTATTACTAACTAGTTACCTACTGTAGGCTAGTAATAAACTAAAGCTTTAAGGCTTATAAGGATTAAGTGCTTCTAACTATAGTTAGAAAGTCCTAGTTATATAGGTAATAGATAACCTTAGCACTAAGAGGACTTAAAGCTATTATTTCTAGGTATTAATACTAGAGGAGGAGTACATTATAATCCTAGGGATCCCTAGAGGTAACTAGCGTCCCCTAACCTTAGATAGAAGACACTAAATTAGACGTATAAGTTAAAGAGGGAGGATATTAAATTAGTAACTAAGTAAAGGGCTATTAGGAAGGCTATAAAAGAAGCTAAAGTAACCTTTATAATAAAGTCTAAAGTCTATTATATAGAGGAGGTTAGAATACAGAAGAAAAAAGGACCTATATTACTAGATAAGTATACTAACTAGGCTTATATCTTTAATATAAAGAGGTACTAAAAGGGCACTAGCAAGAGGGTGTATACTATTAACCTAGAACTAGGAACTAAACTACTATAGAGCCCTATTTACCTACTAGTAGAGCCTAAGCTAGCTGCCCTTTAAGAGTATATTAAGAAAGCGCTAGTAAAAGAATAGATATAATAATCTAAAAGCCTAGTAGGTATACCTATTCTATTTATACTAAAGAAGAGAGGTAAGTTATACCTTTATATTAACTACTAGGGGCTTAACTATATTACTATTAAGAATTAAATACTATTACCCTTAATTACTAAGATTCTTAACTACCTATTAGAGGTAAAGTAGTATACTAAATTTAACTTAAAGGATAAGTACTACTAGGTAGCTATCTATAAGGGAGATAAATAGAAAATAGCTTTCTATATATAGTATAGTTACTTTAAGTACTAAGTAATACTATTTAGGCTTATTAACGCCCTAGCTACCTTTTAGGCCTATATTAATAATACTCTTATAGGCCTAGTAGATATTATCTATATTATTTACCTAGATAATATTCTTATCTTTTTAAAGGATAAAGAGTCTTATATAGAAGTAGTAAAGTAGATACTTACCTACTTAGACGCTGCTAGGTTAGTAGCTAACCTTAAGAAATGTAAATTTAACTAACAGTCTATTAGCTTCTTAGGCTTTATAGTCTCTAAGGATAGTATTATAATAGAAGAGGACTGTATATAGGCTATTATTAAGTAGCTAGCGCCTACTAGCGTTTATAAGATATAAGTCTTCTTAGGGTTTATAGGTTTCTATTAACACTTTATTTAGAACTATATAAAGGTATATACCTTATTAACTAATTAGCTAATTACTAAGGGGGGTTATCTACTATTAATTACTAGTAAGGCACTAAAGGCCTTTAAGTAACTTAAAGTATTATTTACTACAGCCTCTATACTACACTACTTTAACCTAAAGCTACCTATTTATATTAAGATAGATATATTTACTTTTATAATTAGAGTAGTATTATACTAACTATATAATTAGTAATAGTACCTTATAATATATATATCTTAGAAACTATAAGAAGTAAAGCTATAGTATAGTATACTAAAGGCTAAGCTGCTAGCTATCTATAAAGCAGTAGAGTAATAGTAGTATTTCTTACTATATAATTAGCACTAGACTGTCTTTCTTACTAATTACCTAAGCTACGGCTACCCTACTGCTAAGCTGTAACTAAATAGCTGCTAAGTATAGATACTATAAAACCTTACTATATTTAACTTTAAGATTAAATATTAACCTAGGAAATTAAACCTAGCTAACAGGCTTTTATAACGCCTAGATTACTAACTGACTAATAAAGAAGTTAACTATAAAAGAAGTGTATTCCTTAAAGACTTTCTTAGATAATTTTTACTAAGGGTAGTAAGAATTAAGTATATATAGGCTATTAGAGGGTTACTAAGGGGTTAGGGGTAGCCCCTACTTCCTAAAGACCTTACACCTAAGCTAGAGGAAGAGATTAAAGTAGAGCAGAAGGCTAACCTACAGCTGCTAGGATCTATATAGTAGAAGTAGGCAGATTAGAGTAGAGATATAGAGGGGGTAGTAAGGTATAAAGAATAATTAGTTATCCCTAAAAACAGTAGGTTTAGAATAGAGATACTAATAGTATACTATAACAAACTAACTAGTAGCTACCTAAAATACAGCTACATAATAAAGTATCTAGCTAAGTCCTTCTTCTAGAAATTAATAAAAAAGAATATAAAGGAGTATATTAAGATATATACAGTATATTAATAGATAAAACTATAGGACTACACACCTTATAGATCCCTTAGGAGCCTATTAGTACCTACCTGCCTATAGTAAAGTATCTTACTTAACTTTATTATAAAGCTCCTAAAGTTAGGAGGGAAGAGAGGTAAGTAGTTTAATAGTATCCTAGTTGTAGTTAACTGTTTTATAAAATACACCCTCTATATACCTACCTATAAGTTAATAAAGGTAGACGCTTTAGTAATAATACTAGTAGATAGAGTTATGTTATAGTATAAAGTACTTAAGTTAATAGTCTTAGACTAAGGATTACTATTTACTAGCTGCTTCTAGGTAGAGGTATGCTATTAGTTAGCTATTAAAAGGAAGCTAAGCACTATATACTACTCCTAAACTAATAGTTAGATAGAATAGTAAAACTAAAATATTAAATACTTTCTATAAGCCTACTGTAATATTAAGTAAAATAACTAAGCAGACTAGCTACTAATAGCATAATTTGTTTATAATAGCGCCTGCTATAGTGCTACTAGCGTATTACTAGTAGAGTCCTTAATAGCCTAATAGGTTACTAGCTAAATAGGCTCTATAATATCTATTATATTAAGACTAACTAGACTATAGTCCCTATAGTAAAGAAAAGGGTTAGCTAATTATAATAGTAATAGGAGGCTATTTAATAGCTATTAAGCTAGTTAAATAACATATATACAAAATAGTATAACTAGTAAAGAACCTCTATTAAATTTAAGGTTAAAGAAAAGGTCTTACTAGTAACGTAAAATATCTAGTAGAAACAACTATCTAAGAAACTCTTAGATAAGTATCTAGGCCTATTTCTAGTTATATAGGTAATTAATAAGAGAGCAGTATATAAGCTTAACCTATAATTAAAGTACTATATCTATAATGTATTTTTACCTTTATAACTTAAAAAGTTCTATAGTAACATTAAAGAAAGTAAAGATATTCCTATTAATAAGGATAATAAAGATATATATAAAGTAGAGGTAGTAGTAGCCTACTAAGGACTACTAACAAACTAAAAGTATCTTATTAAGTAGAAGAGGTATAAAGAAGAGAAGAACTTATAGAAGCCTTAAAGTAACTTATTATAAGTTATAAGAGATAACTATAAATAAGTATTACACTAAAGGGTTACTAAAGGGAGACTAAAGAAGTAAAAGTAAGGGAAGAAGGCCTATAAGCTAAGAAAACAAAGTTAGATTACCTAAAGGCCTAAAAGTATCTTAAGACCCTAAAAGGTTTAGCTACCTACTAAAATATTATCTACTAAAACATAAAAGATAAAACCCTACCTAAAGGTACTACTAAGGGGGTACTAAGGGGGAAGAGGGAGAGAAAAAGGGGAGGGAATAAGGGGACACTAAGTATCCTTATTACTAGCTACCTTAGTACTTTAGGCTGTAAGGGTAGAAGAAGAACCTTAATTAGAATTAAGATCCTAAAAAGCCTAGTAATTCTAAAAGAAAATTAGTATATAAAGCACTAAAAGTATACTAAGGGGGTACTAACAAAAAAGAATATATATAACCTATAAGTAAACCTTATTAAACTTATAGAGTTAGCTTATAATACTAAAAAGAAAGGTTACTATCTAAATAATAGCCTTAGTTTAAGCCTTAATAGCTTAGGTCTATACCTTAATAGTAGTAATAGTTACTACCTAAGTAGCAGCCTAGTAGAAGGCAGTAGTTACCTACTTCTTAGTAAGAGCTACACTATTAATAAAAGCTATAAGCTTATATAACTAATACTCTACCTCCTCCTTAACCTCCTTAGCCTTATACTTTACCTTAGAGAGGTTAGCTAAAGCTACTTTTACCTAAAAGGCCTTCTAGCTTATAACTTAAAGAGCTAAATTAGCCTCTTATATAGCAGAGGGTTAGTAAATAAATAGTAAGAGATTACTAGTAGATTACTAAGTGTTTAAAGGGGGATAGAAGGAGAAGAATAGCTTACTTAGTCCTTATTAAAAGTAGTAAAGCTATCTTTAGCTATCTTATTAAAGAGGTAGTAAAGGTTAGTAGTAATATAGTAGGTAGTATAAAGGAGCTATAAAAAGTTAGTAAAGAGCTAATAAAGGTTATAAAAGTAACTAGATATAAGAAGGGAAGTAACTTATAGGAATATAAGGCTTACTATAAGCCTAGTAGTATACTAAATATTTATTACTACTACCTAGAGGGGGTTAGTAAGGTATACTAAAGAAATAGTAAAGTACCTACTAGTAGTGTTTATATAATAGGGAATAAAACCCTTATTAGAGGGAGTCTATTTTATTATATAATAAAGGCAGTAGGCATAAGGGATAAGTTAGATAGAGGGGATTAGAGGTTTATTAGGGGTGCTCAGGTATACCTCCTTAGTAGTTATAGTAGCTAAGACCTTAGGGGTAGAAGTAGAGGTAACCTTAGGGGTATTCTTAGGAGGTATAGTAGCAGCAGTAGATAAAGGGATAGCAGTAATAAAGTAGAAGTAGTAGTAATAGCAGTAATAACAGCAAAATTAAGTATTTAGTTAAAAAAAACAAAAGAGGTAGTAAAAAATAACAAAAAACAATATAAAAAACAATAAAAAAAGGGTATTAAGAAGCTTATAAAAGGAAAAATTTAAAAAGCAGGTATATAACCTAGAAAAACTATAATAAACAGGCTTAATAGGTAAATATATATAATATAGGTAGTAACTAAATTTAGCTATAAAGGCAGTTAATAATAGGATAAATAGTAATTTATAATAAAGGTAATTTAAAAAGGTAGAGTATAGGGTGTATACTAAAGGCTTATAGGTAAGGTAGTAAAAGGAACCTATCTAAGTAAATATATAAAGAAGACTATATATAAAAGCATAATATTATATAGTAATAATAGTAGTTTAGTCTATAGTAAGTATAATTATATTAATCTTATAAGTAAAGAAGCCTAGCAGACTACTAGGGGGTTATCTACTTTATTAGGCTTTAGTAGATAAGGAATATAATTATAGGTTAATTATCTAGCCTAAAATAAATACTAGTGTTAAGTATAAAGACTTTAACGTTAGCTAGGAGGATAATATTATATCTAAGTGTGTAGCTAAGGTAATAGGTTCCTTAGACCTAATACCTTAATAGTAGGATAGGTAACTACTAGAGGGTTACTAAGTGCTATATAACGTAGGAGACTGCTAACTAAGCCTTAGGATAAGGCTTTAGGGGAGAGGAGATTATATTAGGGCTGTTAGTAATATAACCTATACAGAGGGATAGGATAAATAACTATAGGTAATAAATAGGTTAGATTATTAGAGGTGCCTAATAATTAGATATATTAGGTTATTAGGGGTAAGCACTAGAGGGGTATTAGTATCTAACCTATAGCTTAATAACGTAATTAGAGCGTTATTATAAGACTATTAGGGGACTATTATTAGTAGGATTGTTAGAATAGAATAGAAGAGGACTGCTGCTACCTACCTAGTAAGTAGGAGTAGGTTAAAATAATATAACTAACTAACCCCTACCTTACTGTTAGTAACTCTACTACTCTATACAATCCTAGCCTGTAACACTAGGGTTAAATACAGCCTTAATAGGGGTAGTAAGGGTAGCAGCAGTAGTAGCAGTAGGAGTAACAGTAGTAGGAAATATAATAGATATACTACTAGTAGAACTAGCATACTGCTTTATCTTATATAAATATATAAGATAAAGCTTATCTTACTATATATAGATATAAGCCTAGTCTTAAGTAACTAAGTCTTTCTAAGCCTTAGTAGTAAGGTAGTAATATTAGTTCTATATATCTATTAGTAATAAGATAGTATAATTATAGTGTTAAACTTATAAGCTCCTAAAGCTAGCCTAAAGGGGCTATAGTAATAATAGTAGCAGCAGTAACTATCTCTTAGTAGAGAGAGAGAGAGTTAATAGGGATCTAACATAAGGTTAGTGCTAACTATAAAAAAGTGTCTTATAAGATAAAATATATAGAAGGAGGGTAGGTGTAGCTACTATATATATAGTTAGTATAATAACTACTAATACTAAGCTTATTAGTATATAAGGCTATATTAGTATACTTTATAAGCTAGTTAGTATATATAAAATAGAAAACAGCTTAAAAGCTAGTATGCTTTATATACTTATAGCGCTTTATAAGGGTCTTAGGGAGTAAGGAATTATCTAATTTCTTCTCCTAAATATACTTAAAAAGCAGACTCTATATACTAGTTAGCTCTAAATATATAATTCTTATATAAGATAATATATAGCTAGGGGCTTAGTAGTAGCGTTAGTAATAGCAGTAGTAGCAGTAGCAGCAGTAGTAGCAGTAGAGGCAGCAGCAGCAGCGTTAGTAGTAGTAGCAGCAGCAGCGTTATTAATAGGGGTAGGAGATATATAAGCCTCTAGAGAGGGACTAAGAGTAGGAGGCTGTTAGTAATATTAGAAATAAAACTAAATAGTTAAAAAGTGTATATATATAGGTGTATATATACGTCTAGAAGGGTAAGACTTATAGCTATTATATAATTTATTTAACTATATAATAATTAGTATAAGCTATATATACTAATAGAGGAAAAGGAGGCGCTAATAGGTGTAAATCTAACCTACTTTTTAATAATTATAAGGGCTAGAGAAAAAGGGAAGGAAAAAGAGAAGAAAATAACAGCCTATAAAATTATTATAATACTTACTTATAGCGCCTAGGCTATAGGTAGTATAAGGCTACAGCCTATAAGGCTATAGCCTATAGAGCACTAGTAGTAAGGGGTACTATAGACCTACTAAAATTCTTATAGGCGCCTATAAGTAGGTAAGAGGTATATATTATAGGCTGCGCTATAAAGGTATTATAGCTAGGCTTTACCTACTATAGACTTAAGTAAGCTATATATAAAAGCTCTATATACTACGTAAGCATACAGTATGTAATCTCTCTTTTTACTTCCTAGCTTAGATAACTAGTAATTAAGTTACTAATTACCTAAATAAGGCCTTACTTAGCCCTTTACATTATTACCTCTTAAGCACTTAGGGAGCTTAATCTTAGGTATGTAGTTTAGTATTTTAGGTAGTTATAAGGCTAAAGGCGTATTAAGCGCTCTATAAGTGCTATAATAGTCTTACTAAGTATATAAAAATTACTTACTAATAGGTTAATTACTTCCTATAGGTTATAAGCTTTAGCTTTTACCTAAAGCTACTTAAACTAAATAGTCTAGTTAGAAGAGGATTTTAAAGTAATCTTTATATTATTAGTTATTATTATATACTTTTTGCTTATAGGAATTATATTACTAATCTTATTACTATTAATATCTAAATATATAAGACTTTTAATTATTAAATTAATAGAGATAATAGTAATAGGTTAATATTATATATATTATATATTATATATATATCTCTATATATATAACTATAACTATTATATTACCTTTCTACCTAGCCTTACTACCTAACTAGGCCCTTAGTAACCTCTTTTCTAGGTGCCTAAGGCCTCTATAAAGCCTACTGCCTAGGGTAAAGCCTGTAGTAGTCCCTCTAATATTTACTAAGCAACTAGGCTAAATTAGGCTAACAACTCCTATCTCTGCGCACCCTTTCTAGTGAGCACAAAGTGCCCTCTGTGGGACCCTCTAATTCAACAACTTCTATAGGGCTCTAGTAGCTAATCAGACTTCTGCAAAAGTGGCTTCCTGCAGTTAGAATTAAACTAACTGTCTGCACGCAAAGCGCACAGACGCTGCTAGACGCATACCACTACGTCACGCAGGTTTAGCTAAGCTTTATATAGATAACTTTAAATCCTATAGATAAGACATTCTTAGTGCTCCATTAATAATCTAGATAATAGGCTAATAATATAGGTTAGAGGATTAGGTAGGGGATAGGAGGGGTGTATAGAGGTGTAGGGATTAGTAGGTAAGGGTAGTAGTAGTAGTAGTAGTAAGGAAGTTAAGTTATAAAATAAAACACAGTTCCTAAGAACACTATGTCCCTTCGAAAAGGGTTAACAGTGCCAGACGTCTGCAAACAAGTACGGAGTACCTAGAACTTCGCCCCTTAACCTTTTTTTTTTGTCTTGTTTCTGCCGACATGCAGAATCCGGAAGCTGTCTCGGGATCCGCGCGAATGTGCAAACACGGCACGCAGGAGGATCACGATCAACGGACGATCGTCAACGGGGGGCGCATTCTGACTGACTAACGAACCCTGAACCCAGAACCTCACTCAGCACCCAAGGTCCAAGGCAAGGTAGTGATTGTACATGAGCTCCGCCCGTTGGCCGTTGCTGGGCTCCGACAACAGCCCGCCGCCCTCCTATTCCTATTGGATGGGGCCAGACTCGGGGACCAGGCCGGACTCTATCCCCAGACTTGGTTAAGGCTGTTGATGCTAAGAATACGTAGGAAGAGCACGGGAGATTGGTTACTCAGTGGTGCCAGTCAATCAGCCACGCGAGCCCTTGGCATTCCGGTCCGGCACCAAGAGCTCTTTACACGCNGGGGGGGGGGGCTAGAAGGCACCGAGAGAGTCATCCCGTCTACCCGGCGTTGTCCGTGCCCATCGACAGGGTTGAGTTGGGCGCCTGGCTCGCCCTCGACTCTTTGGCTGTGCCTGGTTCTGTATTTTGCCCGCATACCGGCGGCCATTGTGTGGTCTATATCCTCGGCCAATATCAAAACTCATTCGACACTAGTTGCTTCAACACACTCACTAGTTGAGGATGGGTGTCGGTGCGTGTTTGCCTCGGCCGAAGCGACCAAGACGCAGTGCCTTGGCGGAGAAGATCTCTGGCTGCACATTGTAGCGCGCTTAAACAAGAACCTACCTCTAGGGAGAACTCAATAACATGCGGCTTTCTTTGATATCTAGCCAGGACAATGTACACATGTACGTTTCTGTGTACTTTTGGCCAGTTGGACTTCAGGCTTCACCCCGGCCGATTCCTCCCTTTGCCTTCCAACATACTACACTTTGTTGAAGACACAGGTTTTGGCATAGAACGGCTTGATCAAGCCCCTAAGACCAAAACATCTTCCGTCGTTTTCCTCATCAACAACTCGCTATGCCTCGTTCGAACCAGGCTGGACTCATTGACTCTCGAGGGAGTGATGTTCTATTCCACTGAAAGCCCAAACAGTCCCACAATGTCTTTTGCACTCTCATCATACTGCAATGGACCCTATCACAACCTCTAAGCAGGCGCGGCGGCTTGGTCCAATTGTCTGTTTTTCCCTAATCGGGTCACTCTTCTCCTTCAGAAGCTGTCGAAGGCTTTCATCGACAACCACAAAGCATCCCCCCCCCTCTCGTCCCCTCCCGGCATGCACGCCCAACTCCGCACCCTGTCCAGTTAGTTCCCTGTCATTCTCTCTCACTCCCGCCGCAAAGGCCCGCCAATCGATCCCGTCAGCCCCACTTGTCTGCTCGAAGATACGGCCGGCTCTTGACCTAAAACGCCGCAACCACGGCCCTGCCCCTCGATCTGCACCACGATACTTGGACAAGGCGTGAAGGCCTCCTCCCCCAGCCCCAGCGACCAACAAGCCAGGCGACTGGCCGACTCTCTAGGTCTCAACAAAAGTCCGACGCCAGCCAGCCTTGTGCCGCAGCCGCCACGTTTCGGAGCAGACCCCCGAACACAGCTGGCCAACGATCACGTGGCTGACGTCTCGGAGACGATATCCAAGTCACTGTGAGACTGCAGCCAAAAGAGGCTTGCGTGCTGATGCTTCATCCGTGGCATTCTTCTTCTTGCTTTCCTTCTCCCTCTGACGACCCCTTAAGGATCGTCCTTGCGTCTCCAATGAGCTACCTCATAGCCGTAGATGCCCACCCGAGGCGTCCCATGTACCCTGGTCCCATTACCACGCTGTCACTGGCACGCCGTGGGACGTTACGCACGCTACTAGCCAGCACCAGGGCACGCACGGAATTCAGGACCTTAAAGTCGCGCGCGGTACCTAATGGGGGGGGGCGGGGGGCGGGCCTTGTCGCAACATTCAGAGCTCAATAGGAGGCACAACGGCCTCTCAGCCAGCCCATACATACCGACATTGATATAGCACTCTCTTTCTTGACACCAAGGCCGCCGTCCCCTTGTGCTGGACTGAAGAGATGGCCTATATGACGTTACTAAACAGCGGTATTGCTCCAGATCCCGCCCGCGCATCGCCGTTGAACATCGGCCCGGCTGCGACCTCATCTCGCAACCCGTCATGGCAGGGGTGTTAATGATTGTCCACGAGACGAGCGACGTCCGTAGGACGGGGAGAAGACTCGGGTCATGTCGCTGTTCAGAGAGGCCATTCTCCTCTCTCTCGAAGGGGCCTTTCCAGGACTCGATCGGGCATCCAACGACGGCGACATTCTCTTCCGAGATGAGCGGGAGGAAGAAACGAAGAAGAGAAAACTGTGTTGGTATAGCCAGCCCTCTCCCTCTCTGCTCAATGGTATCAAATACACGCCCGCCAACAACGAGCTACCTGGCACCGTATAACCATCCCAGAGTCTGTACTCCTATGATACGATCCATCCCACCCCCACCCCATGAATGCTTCTACACCTTGATAATGACAGCCGCATGAAAACAGCAACAACAATGTTCGTCCAACTCCCCCGAGTTTCCTGCAACGCTAACATAACAGTCCAGGCCCTCTTTCCTAATCACATACAAAAAAACAAAACAAAAAAACCAGAATATTTTGCTTCCTTTCTTTCCCTTCTTCCCAAGGACGATGAAGCTATGCTCCTCCCTTTTCGAATACACACCTCCCTCCACCCCCTTTTCATGCGCCATCGACCTTGGTCTGGTCCACATACACAGGGATGCCGTACACACACACCGCGCCAGCCGTGATATACCTGAATCGACAGGCGCCCCTAGCCCTGGCAACAGCTTCCACGAGCGACGCGCTTCCTCTCGAGCCTTCCGCGGGGGTTGTCGTCGTCGTCATCGTCGTCGTCGTCTTCTTTCCGGCTTTCCCCTTCTTGTCCGCAAACAGACCCTTCTCCTTGGTCTTACCTGTCTTGCCCTGCTTCCCGCCGTCGTCCGCAAAGGTGCCCCTCTCTATGAGACCCCACTCCTCGAGCAGCCGGCCCGCATAACGGTCAATGTCCTTGTCCGTCACGTCCCACAGGGTACCCACGACGGCGGGACACCCCGCCAGCATGTAGTTCCACACGGGACCGTGGCACTCATACTCGCCGACGTTCTGCAGCGACGCAGAGCTGCACCCCATGAGCAGCGCCGCCGCTTTGCACTTCTCGAGCCGCCTGATGGTCTTTCCACGGATGTACTGCGCCCCGCTACCGTGGCCAAAGTAGAGAAGTATGTCCGAGGTCTTGAGGGCACCCTCGAACTCGTCCTCGGTCGGTTTGCGCGACGCGATACCCGTCCAGGACTCGCCGAGGGCCTTGAGAGGCTTTTCGAAGGTGGACAGAGTGTTCTTGAGGTCCGCGCCGGGATTGAGGATGTACGTGCCGCCGAGGGGAGACACCGTTTGGCGGTGATCTTTGGCCTCTTCGCCCTGGCCTCGGGCGGCCCGTTGATCGAGGAGCAGTCTACGGAGGCAAGAAATCGAGGGAACGCGAGAGTAGGCCAGCCCCTCCATGCAGGGAAGCGACTCCCAGGGAAAGGCATGCAGAGCCTTGTCGAGAATCAGGATACTGTGAGCGCCTTCTTCGGGGCCCGAGGTCTTGGCCGCGGCATGGTATGCCTGAAGGGCATCCAAGGTGTCCAACACCATCGAGTCGAAGTCGATCTCGTCGTAGGCGTTCCTCTCGCCGTGGAATTGCAGTATGTCCACGACAAAGTACAAAAGGTCGTTCAGTGGCTCATCTAAATCGTTGTCCGACGCCGAGGGGTCGCCAAGGCCAACGAAGAGGTCGAGGATGCGCGTCTCCAGAGTCACCTTGGGGACCTTGACGGTCTTCTTTCCTCGGACTTGTCTGCGCGAGGGAAGGTGCTTGTCGAGGATCTTGGAGAACGCCTTTTGGAACTTGGCGAGGAAGTCGACCCGAGGGCGATGTTGAGAGAAAATGCCTTTGAATCCGCCGAGCCAGACTTGCTCAACGTTGTCGAGGAGATCCTTGAACCTGTTGTCCAGGTTCTCGCGTTGCGCCCACCAGGCCGACTTGGCTCCCTTGCCCGTGTAGTCGCCGGAATTATGACAGCTTGCGTTGGTTGCCTTGACAATGTCCATGAGCTCGCCATATCCGTGCTGGAAGTCGAACAGCTCGTCCTCGCCGTCTCGGGAGGCCACGCGCTCGAGCGGCAACCGCAGCACGAAGGGGGTCTGGCCTGCCCGCAACTTGGTGATGCATAGATCCTTGCGGTTGTCACTTAGCGAAATCGACAAGACGCTCCACGCCTCGGGGATGATATCGATGTAGTCACGCTGGAATCTCGCCATGTCGTCGAGGGTGACGATGCTCGCTCGTCTGTCGTCCTTGACCGGCAGAGCCAGCGGCCATCCCATCTCGCTGAAGCTGGGGTTCAGTTGTTCCGTCACCACGGTGTTCTGCTCCCGCTTCCACGTCAGGTTTCGCGCCAGCTCGACGGAGCAGGTGGCATATCCAAAGCTTCCCATGCCTTTAGGCATGCGTTGGGAAGCGGCCGATAGAAATATGCCCGTGCTCTGGAGCAGAGCCGAGATGCGATGAACCAGGTGTCCGTTTCCTGAAATAGCAGCGGCAGCCTGGGCTTCCATCAGCTGCGCCTGCGCCTGTTCCAGCGTTTCGACAAAGGTGGCATTATCTTTTGACATCTTTCGCTCTGCCGAGACAGCGCGGCCCTGGGCCTTCCGAGGCGAGTGGCCCGTCGGCGCAGCCTTTTCCGCGGTATTCTTGTCGGGCGCGGCGTGGATCGAGGGGTAAGAGATCGTCGATTCTTTCACTACGGAAAAGACTGAGTCGCCCTCCATCTGCTTGGTGCCTTGTTCGATAAGGCAGATCGCCTCGCCAATCTGCACTCGCAAAGACTCCCGCAGGCTGCTGGACATCTGCTTCGCCTCCTCGAGAAGTGACGCTGCGGTGGTCCAGTCTCCCTTGCTAAGGTGGACAAGTGCCTTGTACATCAACATGGAGGCCGTTAGGTCGGACGTCTTGTCGTCCGAAGCGACAACAACGGCTTTGGATGGGGCAGCAGCTTTGGGCCTCGGAACTGCCGCCTTTCTCGTCGTCCTGGTTCTTGCTGGGATCGCCGCCTTTGTCGCTCTGGTTCTCCGGCTTTCGGGGGCCTTGAGCGTGAGCTTTGCCATCTTGGTGACAACCTGCTCATCACTGACACCAGTGATGGCGCCGCGGTTGCTGTTGTTCAGGGTGCCAAGCGTGGCCTCGGCCAGCTCAATGAGAAGGTTCTCGTTCTCGTGATCCTTCATCTCTCCGAACGAAACGCTGAGCTCGCAAGCCAGCTGGAATGCTTGGCGTGTGGGCTTGACCGCTGTTGCTATGAGCTCTCTAGCCTCGTTCAAGTAGCCGATGCTTTTGTCGAGTCTGCATGCCTTGATCCACACCGAACCAATCCAAGTAGCTGCCTGGGCCCTGTGAATCGAAGCATTCGTCGATTGGGCGATCTGATGTGCCTTTTCTGCGTAGTATACCGTCTCCTGGAACATTCCCAGATGAGCATACACAGAGGACAGATGCAAAACGGCCCGCAGTAGACCGCAGGCAAGCGCCCAGTTGTCAGGGCCGTCAGACAGCTCCATCAGGCTCTCAGCAGGCCCCGCATTGACGATACTTTCCTCGGCGCCGGGCGACCCTTGCCTGGAGGACTGCTTCGACTCGGTCTTTGGTGCCTTCTGCCAGCGTGCTTCGAGCTTGGTCCAGTCTTGGAACAAGAGGCGGACGCTGGTCTTTGCGTGAAAGAGTGCGTGTTGATATTCGCCCTTGTCCCACTTGATGCGGGAAGACAGGCAAGCAGCCCTTGCTAGGAGGAGTTTTCTCTGGAGCCTTGGAGCTTTTCGAATAGCCGAAGAAGCCTTCTCGAAAGTGGCCTCGCCTTGTAGCAGCATCTTTTGACTGTGTCTCATTAGCTGTTTTTGCTCTTCACTTCCAATTTTGGGCGACCTACGCGGCGTCAGAGTTCTGCTTGGCTAGCTGGTACTCTGTGAGGGAGATTTGCAGATTGACTGCCGAAAGATCGGGATTGCTGCTCGTGGACTCAACAAACTGCTTCGCCTTATTCAGTATCTCCTCGGCCTTCTCCGAGTAGCCCAGATGAGTGTATTGGTCAGCAAGGTTGCTGTGCGCTTGAACGAGCAAGTCTGTCGATGAGTCCGATAGCTTGGAAGAGATGTCGGCGGACAGTGTCAAGACCAAGAGCAAGAATTCATCCTCGCCCCGGAGCTTCGCATACTCGGCGACCGCATTGAGGTGCCTAAGAAGGCCCTCTGCGTCGCTGATCTTGGATAGGAGGTCATCCTTGGTTTGGGACTCGTTGACAAGAGCGCGCCAAACACTGATCGACTTTTCAAAGTCGGCCGCCCGACACTCGGTCTCTGATGCGACCAGGGCCAGGGTAGATGAAAAACCGGCCTCCAGGTCAGCAACGTAAGAGGCCAGACCGGCGTCCTCCCCGAAAGCCTCGTCACGGCATAGTTGCAGAGCCGTTTCGGTCTGTTCGCGGAGGCTTCGGAATTCCTGTTGGTTGCCAATGGCCATGATCAGCAGTTGAGACAGAGTTCGCAGACGCCGAATTGGAAAACGGTCAGGCGAGTAGATTCTCAAGAGAGCCTCCTCCACCGGTTCTTTCAAATCGCCGGGTTTCGCATCGCTGGATGAATCAGACAGGATGAGCTGTACGATGCGTTCCAAGACTGCTGCTCGCTCGACATCTGCGAGGAAAAATGTCCAGTCGTTCCAAGATTGGTCGAGCTTGACCATAGTTCCCAGAGTCCTCGACAGTGTCTCCGCCTTGTCACTTCCGCTCCATGCCACTGCAGGTGACTTCTCGGATAGCGAGCTTGCCACCGCAGACAAGACGCCGTCCTCTACCATGTTGGTGCAGATGAGCTTGAGCGCGTCCCGAGCGTCGTTGATTCTACCAGCTCGTTCGCAAAGGTCCGCGAAGTATTCAAGTTTCGCTGTTGTCTGCGCCTTCTCCTTCTCCTCGGGGGATCTGTCCTTTACGCAATCAACAGACCGTCTCAGAGCCCGGAGAGGCGTCTTGTCTCCGGGTGTGCTTTCGACGTTGCGACGATACCAGTGGAAGAACATGAAATAGAGGTGCGATATTTTGACATGGTGGGAGCTCGCGGCGTCTAGTTTGGAGCCGGCGGGGTGGATGTCGCCCATGGATTCAAGCAACATGAGGCACTCCTGGAGAAGTGTGTCGAGAGAGCCCCAGACCATCTTGTCGCTGTTGATTTGTGATTTGGCAACCATCATGGCCGACTCCAGGACCTGGACAACGGATGTGAGCAAGATTTGTCTCCGCGACTCGAAGCGCACATGTTCTTTGGGAGAGGCGTCTCTTGTCGGCGGTTTCCCCAACCATCGTAGAGCAAACCGGGGGAATTGAAGGACGAGATTGTTCAATAGCTCGTGAACATCCGCTGACTCGTCCACGGTCTTGCTGGCCAAGATGCCAACCACGGACTTCCGGGCAGCAGACAGATGGAGCATGAGTTCCTCCAGTTCTGCCAGGTCGCCCTTGAGCGACCCCTGAAGTGCATCGACCACTTCCTGCAAAAGTGCCGAAAGTTGTTCCTGGGGTATCGGCGTTTGTTTAGCGTAGACAGCTACGAGCTGCGCGGTCGCTGCACAACGCTTCGCTGCCGAGTCGCTCGCGGGGTCAAGGGTCCCCCTAACCTTGGAGATCCACTCAGCCGATTCCTTGTATAATCGGGCTGCCTGGGCTCCCGTTCCCAAAGCCTGGTAGATGACAACAAGTGGTGATTTCGATGACAAGGTTGCCTCCAACCACCGAGATTTGGCTATAGCAATGATGCGATCAACAACGGCCGAACATTCGCGATACACCGCAGTGTGGTCGTGCTTGGCTCTGCGAATGAACGATGTGATGCATCTGGAGAGTGGCGAGATGATTTCTTTGTCGATATCTGCTACATGGCCGGACATGGGCCACCAGAGCAAACGAGCCTCCAGGCCCAGCGTTTGCAATTCGAGTGCTGTAGAGGGGGAGCAGCTCAGGCGGGAGTCCATGGCCAGCTCGTCATCCTTGCGCGACAGACTAGGAGCGAGTGACAGCAGTAGTTGCGAGAGGAGATCGAGTTGCCGCGCGACCTTTGTCTTGGCTTGCGTTGACTCTTTGGCGGATTCCAGAAGGAGATTTGTTGGCGATGTCGGACAAGAAGAAACGAGATAGGGCAGTGCCGCTTCAATGACTGCTGCTTTTTTGGTCGCAGACATGAGACGCAAGATGTGAGTGTGGGTCGTGATGACGAGTCCAAGGGTCGGTCCGGAGAACTTGGCGTCGCCAAAGTCCAAAAGTTCCGCAAGCCCCTTGACCTTGACATCCGCCGCGGCCTGTTTGCCCTTTGTTTTGGCCTTTGTCGCGGTGCCCATCGTGTCGAGCCTCCGCTTCAGAACAGTGAGCTCTCTCAAGGCGTGCTCTTGGAGCCCCAGTCCAACAAGCTTGCCGACGAAAGACGACATGCCGCTCTCTAGTTGCAGTTCGGGGAGCGTCACCGCGCCAGAGGTCTGCAGCGATCTCAGGCACACGAATGCAGTCCGCAAACATTCCACCGTGGCGAGGCACGTGATGGAGGGCGCCGTTGCAGTTGTTGTCGTCTTTGCAGGCTTCGGTGTTGTGATGGGGGACGTCGAGGTTCGGTTCAGCGAACGCGGCTGCATCGGGGTCATTGGCATCGAATTGGATCGTCTGAGGGTCCGCTTGCTGGGAGGTTTCCGTAGGTCGTCGCCCGAGTTCTGTCGACGGCAAGACGTGGTGGATTGCGCGACAGGCACAGGCTTTGATGCCTCCGTAAGCGACTTAAGAGCGACATTGATGATGTGCGCTGCCAGAGCCGCCTTTTCCTTGGGCGTCAGCTCCTCCTTTTTACTCGCTGTCGCGCCCGCTCGAGTCGTCCCGACCGCTTTTCCTCGCGTCGCCGATATTGTCTTGGTCATTCGTGCTGCCGTCTTTTGCGCAGCTGAGGGGGCCTCTGCCTCCGTCGCGAGAAGTTCTTTGAGGAGCACCGATGTTGTTGGTACGCATGTCGCGGTCGATGCTGCCGCCGCTTTGACGGCGTCTACTTTGCTTTGTAAAGAAGTCATGAGGTCGTGTGTGTGTGTGTGTGTGTGTTTGTTGAGATCATTAGTCTGTCGTCATGAAGCCTTCATCTCAGGAAGTATGCAACGGGCAGATGGCCAAAAATTGGGGCAAGGCTGTTGTTCGAGAAGCGATTTGATGTGACTTCATGCTAACCGTAACCGCCACGGCTGCAATTGGCAGTTGTCAGGTCTCGCTAAACAATGCTCCGGGGGGGCGTTGCCCAGGGCAACTGTAATCCCGGCTCGGTCCGTGCAAGGAGGGACAATTGACGCACGGACCATTGGTGTCCGGATTGTGAGAGGAACCGCTCGTGAGCACCTCAGCTTTTTTTTTTTTTTTTGCTCCTTGGGACCAGCCGCCAGATCGCAAGAAGACGCTCCTTGGAATCACGACCACTACTCTTGTGGATAGCCTGGACCCTTCAGCATGTCACGAATTGCTACACAGCGACTTTTCGCGGCATCGCCGTGCCTGCGGATCGCGAGATCTGCGCAAGCCGCCCATCGCCCCTTCTACCTCCACGCGCGACACTCGAGCTCCTTGCCCACTGTTGCGCAGCTGGACTTCTGGAAGTCCCTTATTCCGAAGCCGTTTCGACCCGAGGAGAAGCTCCGCGACGATCCCATGATCAAGCGCGTCAAGCCCAAGAGGAAGAAGGAGTGGAACCCGGCGACCTTCTACATCGTCATCTTCCTGCTGATCGGCTCCATGTCCATCAACATGCTGTCGACGAAGCAGGCGTTTGAGGCCTTCTCGCGCCAAGCAGACGTGCGCATCAGCGTGTTGAGGGAGGTGGTCGAGAAGCTGCAGAGGGGCGAGGCAGTTGACGTGGAAAAGGCATTGGGCACCGGCGACCCTCAGAAGGAGCTGGAGTGGGAGGAGAGTATGTTGCCATGACGAGAGCGCCATGTTTGACGACGTACTAACGAGCTATCTATAGTGTTGAAGGAAATCGAGCGCGAGGACTTATCCCGGCAGAAGAAGCAGGAAAAGGCACGGCAGGCGGAAGCCGCAGCGAAGAGCAAGGCCGAATCGATCACGGAGCGGCAACCGGCGGCGGCACCAGAGGCTGTCAAGACGCCGGCACGGGGCATGTCGAGCTTTTTCTAGGTTGCAAAATGAAAACGCTTTGGATTGGTACATTTGATGGGTTATGACAGCATATCCTTGAACACGCCTTGCTTTGCTGCGGAATGACCTAAGGTTCCATCCAAGCCCGAGGCCCCGTTCGGCAGCTCCCGGAGCCGCTCAACGAGCGCCGGGAGCACGGCATCTGTGGACACTTCCGTCCGGACTCTCAGAGCGCCTGTGGGGTCCGGATCCGACAAGGCAGATATCTGATCCTCGCCGCGCACGCCCCCCGTGTTAACGATGGCGATTGGCATTCCGCGGTCCAGCGCCCTCTTGGCTAGCCGCCACGCCGAGTACGTGGCGAGCGAAGTGCCCAGGATGAGGAGCTTTCCGGATCCATCAATAGCCTCCTCGGCGGCGGTCTTGACTTGGCCGGGAATACTCTCGCCGAACATGACGACGGCGGGCTTCAAGATCCCCCCGGAGCTGGTGGGTTTCCACGCACCGTCAGCGTCCACCTCGACAACATGGCGGGCACCTTCAGGCGTGGAAGGCGGCTTCGCGAGGCAATGCGGGCAGGCCGGGTATCTAAAAGTGGTGTACGGCGCGCCCGGCAGGTCCACGTCTCCGTCCGGGTTAGTCCGGATGCCCTTGTGCTTGCGCTCGGCGGGATCCTCGGTGTCGAGGGCCCCGGAAGCCAAAGCCTCGACGAGGAAGGCGGCCCAGGCGGGATTGAGCCTTGCAAGCTCGTCCTGGAAGACGTCTCTCGGATACTCGTTCCTGCAGGTGACGCAGACGGTGGATCTCAGGTAGCCATGCAACTCCAGGGTGGGAATGTCAGGATGAGCTTTGGAGTGAAACGAGTCAACGTTTTGCGTGACGACGCTCCTGATCAACCCCAGTCGCCCCAGGTCTCGGATCGCATAGTGGCCACGATTGGGTGACGCCTTGTGAAGCGACGTCCAGCCCAGGAAACTACGTGCCCAGTACCTTTTCCTGGCTTCGTGATTTGCGATAAACTCGTGGTAGTAGATGGGACGGTACGTCTTGTTCACACGATATGTGCCATTGACGCCTCGGTAGTCGGCGAGCCCGCTGGATACCGAGAGGCCAGCCCCAGTCAGCACAGCGGTCGACCTCGGCAGGCCTTTGGGAGGCGGGGCCGTAAAGAAATTCTGGAGGGCCGCGACAGCACCGGGAATGGTGTTTGCATTAGTAGGCCGGACGGTGGGAGGGGCCAGAAGTTCCGTGTAAGGTATGCGCATAAGGGGTTTACGCATTGGGGCGAATGTTGCGTTGCGTACGGCTATCGGGATGTGTGGAGGTGGTTCCGGAGGTGTCAAGAGACAAACAAGGCAAGGCGGCCAAGGGTGAAGCGTGAGGTAGGTAGGTAGGTGCCCGTATCCGTAGCGTCGGCAGATAAACGTGGGCTCCGTGGAGGCTGAGCGGGTAGAGAGGGCAAGGAGATACTGCCGGAAACGGTTCGTTACGTGGACATGCAACCCCCAAGCGCGGATTTGAAGAATAGAGCTAGAAGCGTGCCAGAGGCGGGAGGAGATTTGTAGGTAGGCGCGTGTAAATGGAACTTGTTGCGACAGACTCATCTTGCATGCGAGTTGAAGGGGGCGATGATCTCACATCAGTCAGTTTTAGTGGTCAACTCGTCATGACCAGCATCCGGCAGCATGCACCGGCAGCGGACCCACCCGGACTCCACAGAATGACCAAGCCCGCGATGTGGCTTGAGTGCTTACCTAATGTAAGGCAAGGGATGATCCCCAGCAAGCCGCAGCAAACTTCAGACAAGCCCATCAGACTGAGAAAAAAGGGTGTTTTTTTTCGCCGATGACTCAGGCCATTAGTTGGAGCCCATAAAGGTCAAGCGTGTAACGCTGCTGCTGCAACCTACTACAAGGTGAGTGGCGAATTGGGTAAAATGATGGCTTGTTCATTCGACAGCGAACCCCCTACTACAGGGCCTGCAATGCGGAACAACCTTTTAACGTCGTGGAGGGCGGCGTTCCGCTGGTCTTTTTCGGATCCTGCTAGTCGTGGTCGCAGGTTTGGCCCGACCTTTTTGGAAGCACAGATGGGTGAACAACAGGACACGTGGAGAAATGTGTCCATATATTGAACGGAGGAAAGTTTGAAGTCAACCCCATCACCTGAACCGTGTCAGAAGAGTCAGATGGCAGCGTTTCCGGATGGTCCAGGGGACAAGTACCGTAGATACCTACCTAGGTACCTTACTGCACGATTGGGCTGACGCATATCATTGCTCACATCAGGTGTACAGGTACTGTGTAATGCTGCGTTTCTGCGCAGCAACCCGTTGACACTGCAGGGCAAATAACAAAGAAACTCGAGGCTTGTTCGGAATACCTTGTAATTTCAACTGGCGGCACTCTATCCGTCTATCCGTACCATATACTAGCATTCGGTTGACTCGAGTTGAGGCGGCAGGGTGGAGCTCAATTCGCGCTCTCGACGTTGGCCATGAGTCGGCAAAGGAAAGAAACCTCCCCCCCCCCATTTCCAGAGATCTGCAAGCTTGCTCTTGGCATACGATGTACCGTCGTAGAGGTTCCATTAATCAACCTAGTCCAATCCGATTCAATTCGCCTTGTGGGGGTGGCATAGCACAGCAACAAGCAGGCAACAGCACAAGTTGGCCGAAGTTGCACTACAAGAGCACACAGACAACAGTTCTCCAGCAAAGCTGCCCCTCTCTGGTCAGCAAGACTGTCCCTAGGTATGGCAAAGGACCCTCTGTCAATTAGTTAAAGGAATTCATGTGTGCCATCCGGTAAAAAATAGGGCTTCTTCCCATAGAGGGTTTCCCCTACAGACAATACTACCACTCATCATCATCAACAACAGTTTCTCCATGGCAGGGCCACCTATTAGCTCGGGCGCTCGAAATAAGATGCGGAGCCGGGAGCACACCAAGCCAACCGCAGCAGATCAGATCATAATATCCGTACCTCTACCTACCTAAGACACCTACCTACCTAGTGAGGGAGTGAGGTATCCCATTCCCGGCCCATCCGGTAAGTCCTGTACGGAGTAGTTGTTGACGATTGGGACGATTGCCGTCATTTTTTATTTTTTTTTGGAGGGGTGCGTACCTTTCCAATCACCCGCTGCCGTACCTAACTGAACCTTCCCTCTTCCACACACACCCCTCCTCAGCGCGTCTAGACTGAGACTGTTTGCTCTTTCTCTCGCTCTCTCTCGCTCTATCTCTCCTTCTCTCTCCCTCTCACGCCTGTCTACCCTACCTACCCTTACCTACCTGTCCTCACGGACGACACGCGTCCCACCCCCCCCCGGCCTGCCTGCTCACAATTAGCCAGCCCATTGTTCGTCCCCCCCCCTCTACCAGCCGCCCCCCCTTCCATCCACGCAACGCCTGTCCGGTCAATCTCCAATACCCTACCTCTCTACGGATACTCCTGCTGTACACGGATAGGATACCCAAGTACGGAGAGGACAGGCAAACCCATAGAGGCAAGAGCCGAGGAGTCCTGGGCATGTCTCCCCCGTCCAGGCGTCCTACGGGAATGCTCCGCCGCCTTTCCGCTGTGAGCTGTGTGACGTCTGCACGATCAGCGGCAGCAGCAGCGGCAGCGGCACCTGGACAATCCGGTACGGGAACGCACACCCTCCTCCGTTGCCTCCATTTTGCATCCTCCCCCTTTAGGCCATCTCAACCGCCACCACACCTGCGCCGCGTCTCCCTCCGTGTCCATCAGACATCAAGCCCGGCCGCGTCTCCCTGTGGCCCCTACTTAACCCCCCGTGCCGCCCGCCACTCCCTCCGCCTGCGCTCTACCACTTCTTCCCCACTCCCCCATCTCACACACACCTTGACGGCCGCGAAGAACACGTCCCCTTCAATACCAGCCGCCGTCATCATGTCCTCCACCACAACTGCCACAACGGCGGCCAATTCGGTCCAGTCTCGCCGGAGCCACGGCGGCCACTCGCACCACCACCATCACCACCACGGCCACGACAACGTCTACCTGACCTCGGCCAACAAGAACGATGCCGGCGTGCGCATCACCCGCATCGGCCTCTACTCCAACCTGGGCATGGCCTTCGCCAAGGGCGCTGGCGGTTACGCTTTCGGCTCCCAGGCCATGATTGCCGATGCCTGGCACAGTCTGACTGACCTGGCCTCGGACATCTTGACGCTGGCCACTGTTTCCTGGAGCCTGAAACCCCCGACCGAAGCCTTCCCCACTGGCTTCGGCAAGATCGAGAGTCTGGGGTCGCTGGGCGTCTCCAGCATGCTCCTCGGCGGCGGCCTGTTCATGTGCTGGAGCAGCTTGATCACCCTCCACGCCCACCTCTTCCTTGATCCCGCTGCGGCTGCAGAGGCCATTGCACACGCACACCACGGTCACAGCCATGGCCACGGCCATGTTGGTCCCAGTTTGCATGCTGCCTGGTTGGCACTGGGTACCGTCGCAGTCAAAGAATGGCTGTACCAAGCTAGTAAGCGTCGTTCCCTCACCCCCCCTCTCTCCCCTCTCCCCTCTCCCCTCTCCCCGTCAGCCTTTCAGGGTCCGAGTAGACAGTCGCAAGAGGTCAACGCAAAGCTGACAGCGGAAACAACAGCCATGAAAGTCGCCCGCGAACGAAAATCCTCCGTCCTTGCCTCCAACGCCGTCCACCACCGTGTCGACAGCTGGACCGGTATCGTCACATTGCTCGCCATCCTAGGCGCAAACTTTTTCAAGGATGCAACCTGGTTGGACCCCGTCGGCGGCCTCTTGATCTCTCTTCTCGTCATCAAGGCCGGAGCTGAAAACACCCTCTCGGCCGTTTATGAACTGGCCGACCGTGCTATCGACGACGAGGTCAGGGATGATGTCCGCAAGTACGCCCTGAGAAGCCTCTCGGATGTCACCGAGGGCCATGAAGTCGATGTACGCAATGTTTCGGGCGTCAAGTCGGGCCAGAACTACCTGGTGGATATTGATCTGGCCGTGCCCGGAGCTTGGTCGGTCGAGGCCGTCCGCGACGTGGAAGACCAGGTCCGCACTTTGGTGGGCGCCAAGGTCCGGGGTGTTCGGAGGATCAAGGTGCGCTTCGTTCCCAAGGAAGCCGAGATGGCGCCCGCGTTTGACGAGTTCATTCCGGGAGAAGCCAACCGGGAGGCCAGCGAGGAGGCCGAAGACCACAGCCACAACAGCGGCAACGGCAACGGCCACGAGCATCAATAAGGCCATTGTACATCCGGAGGAAGAGCTTGCCGTTCACGATGAGATACCCTTGGTTTTCTGACCATTTCTGGAAGCGCGGACACGCCCCTGCCTGTGTTTTGTTTTTCTTCGTCCTTTCTTTTTTTTCTTTCCCCTTTTTCTTTATCGAAATCTAACTCTGAAGTCCATGGAGGAATTGCCATGTATAAAAAGCATCTGTGGGTAGCCTTCTCCGGCATTCATTTGCATCAGGGCGGCGTTTTTGGAGGGGTTTGCAAAAGGGAGGCCAACGACAGGCCTGTCAACTCGAGAGCTTTTCTTGTTCTCTCGTCTACAGAACCACATATCTGCTTTTGTCTCCCCTATTGATTCAGCCGTGCAAAGAATGCGGTCTCACTGAACTGGCTGCCTATATATACCCTGTCCAATCCTGTCCAATCCCGTTTCTCTCGACTTGGAAATCGCATGCAGGGCCACACATCAAATCGTCTAGCCGCGCATAGAACGCGGGAAGAGCTACCCCCGACTCCCGAGTCCAGGGACAAGGCTGGCTTGGCCTCCGCCAAGCTGTCCCGATATAATTGGCGCGCATATCCATCACATTGGGCTCTGAAATCTACGATTGGCCCGCCCGTATTTAGCCTGAATCGCCACAAGGCTGATACCGACACCATGCATGCATGCACCTGTCCAAACTTGCCCCTCCATGCAATGCCCACCCACACCCCCCCCCCACGTCAAGGTGATGTAGAAGTAGTGGCAGCAGCGGCAGCGGGCAGCAGTCAACTTTTGGCCAGTTGTCGTGTGTCATTTTTCTTTCCCTCCAACTACATGCCGATCTACCTTTTCTGTTTTCTTTTCTTGTTCCAGCACCAATAAAAAGATGAGCAGATACTACACTATAATACCCCCAAGCTTGCGCGTGCACTGTCTCTCTCTCGTCATGAGTTCCGGTCCCCTGTATCTCGGGTTCGACCTGTCGACCCAACAGCTCAAAGGTCAGTCGACAATACCACCGTCCGCCTCGTCATCTACGCTCTCCAGTCTGACGCATCCCCAGCCATTGTGGTGCAGTCCGACCTGACCGTCGTCTCCGAGGCCAAGGTTGACTTCGACGCCGATTTCGGCAAGCAGTATGGCTTGCACAAGGGCGTCTTGACCAACGAGGCCGAGGGCGAAGTCTACGCCCCCGTCGCCATGTTCCTCGAGGCCATCGACCTCGTCCTTGACCGCCTCAAGGCCAAGACGCCGCTGGACCGCATCAGGGGCATCAGCGGCTCGTGCCAGCAGCACGGCAGCACCTACTGGGCCAAGGATGCCGAAACGCTGCTGGGCGGACTGCGGGCAGACAAGCCGCTTGTCGACCAGCTCAAGCGGGCCTTCTCGCACCCCTACGCTCCCAACTGGCAGGACCACAGCACACAGGCGCAGTGCGACGAGTTCGACGCCAACTTTGAGACGGCCCAGCGCCTGGCCGAGGTCACCGGCAGCGCCGCCCATCACGTATGTTCTCCATGCAACGCCCGAGTCTCTGAGGAAGCCATGTGCGCCGTTTGCTAAAAGACACGACGCCGACGACCACAGCGCTTCACCGGCACGCAGATCATGCGCCTCCGCCAGAAGCTCCCCGAGATGTACGCCGCCACTTCCCGCATTTCTCTCGTCTCGTCCTTCCTCGGCTCCGTGCTCCTCGGCTCCGTCGCCCCCATCGACATCAGCGACGTCTGCGGCATGAACCTCTGGGACATTCCCGCCGGCACCTGGAGCGAGCCCCTCCTCGAGCTCACCGCCGGCGACAAGTCCAAGGTGGCCGACCTACGAGCCAAGCTGGGAGAGCCGCGCCACGACGGCGGCGGCTCCATGGGCCCCATCTCCCGGTACTTTGTCGAGCGCTACGGCTTCAGTGAGGACTGCCAGATTGCACCCTTCACCGGCGACAACCCGGCCACGATTCTCGCGCTGCCATTGCGTCCAATGGACGCCATCGTCTCGCTCGGCACCTCGTCGACCTTCCTCATGGTCACCCCCGTCTACAAGCCCGATGCCGCCTACCACTTCTTCAACCACCCCTGCACCCCGGGGCAGTACATGTTCATGCTGTGCTACAAGAACGGCGGCCTCGCGCGCGAGCGCGTCCGCGACGCCCTCCCCAAGCCCGAGGCGGGCGGCGACCCTTGGGCCAACTTCAACAAGGCCGTCCTCGACACCCCGCCGCTCGACGTGCGCTCCGAGTCCGACAAGGCGAAGCTGGGCCTCTACTTTGACCTACCCGAGATCGTGCCCAACATCAAGGCTGGCACCTGGCGGTACACGGCGAACCAGGACGGCAGCGACCTCGCCGAGGCGTCCGAGTCGGCGGCGTGGGACGCCAAGACGGACGCGCGCGTCATTGTCGAGTCACAGGCCCTCTCGATGCGCCTGCGCAGCCAGAACCTCGTGCACAGCCCCCGCGACGGGCTGCCCGCGCAGCCGCGCCGGATCTACCTCGTGGGCGGCGGGTCGCTCAACCCGGCGATCGCGCGGGTCATGGGCGACGTGCTGGGCGGCGTCGACGGGGTGTACAAGCTCGACGTCGGCGGCAACGCGTGCGCGCTGGGCGGCGCGTACAAGGCCGTGTGGGCGCTCGAGCGGGCCGAGGGCGAGAGCTTCGACGAGCTTATCGGAAAGCGGTGGAAGGAGGAGGGGGCGATCCAGAAGGTCGACCACGGGTTCAAGGACGGCGTGTTCCAGAGGTATCAGCCCATCGTCGGGGCGTTTGAGGAGATGGAGAAGACGATCTTGAAGGTTGCCCACAACTGAGTGGGCGAACGTAAGGCTGAAAAATGAGCGATGCCGGGTAGTGTCTATGGAGTTTGCTTGGTATTGGTGCATATCGAGGGGCGATAGACATGGATCAGGGAGGCCATTCCGATTCTAGCCAGCCATGTCGCATCAGAGTCATCGCCAAAGCAAGCACCATCACATTTGGGATTATCACGAGAACCATCAAGTATGAATAATGCGTGTCCTGGTATTTATTTGGCAACTGGTCCATGCAGTCAGGTTCCTCACCCTTCCCCCACTTCCAAACCTCGGATCCTCAACCTTCCAAATGAAAGAAATAAAACTACCCAGAAAGGGCCGGCCACCAGTCTTTTCCCCAGACCCATATATTCACAACCCAAACTCGACCCATTTAGGCGATCGTCATTCTGCAAAAAAGAAGAAAAACTACTACCTAAGTTGTGTAAAGAAAGGTGATGAGGAAAGGGACAGATAGGGGAGGAGATGGAAAAAAGCCGAGACCCAGAAGAAGAAGCCTTTTTTCTTTTCCTCCAGTCGTGGTTCCAAATGTCGAAAGAAGAGGGAACAGTAGAGAGAGCCCTCTGCGGTTTCATCCCCGTGCCGAATGACCAAGCATCAGAACGCATGAAATGTAACGTTTCCTCGTGAAGCTATTTTCCGTAAACCGTGTGAGGGGTAATCAGTCGTCCCGATTTCGTTTCTTCGTGCCGTACAGAGCAAAAGAACGAAAAGAAGAGGGAAACGAAAGAAAAGATTCTGCTTCTGGACACTCGACCAAAGAGCGTGGCAAAGGGCATCGACAAGAGCCACTGGAATTCGAGATTGACTGGACCGAACCTCCAATCACCCTGCTGACCAAGGCATGATGGAAAAGGGGGTAGAGTCTGGTCTCCTCAAAATAAAACCTGTGAAAACCCGTCGAGCCCTGAGCAATCTCATATGATGAAGGTGGGAGAAAGCAGAGACAAGTCGAAAGTAGTAGGATCGACTAGAACAGAACCAACAGGCCCAGGACGAAGATGACCAGGCAGGTGGTGCAGCTCTTGCAACCGCCGGTGGCGGCGTCGATGCCAAAGATGACGGGCTCGGCGCGCTTCTCTGCGTTGGAGGTGGCAACCGCGGAGCTGGTGGGCAGCGGGTGCGAGACGCTGAGGTTGCCAGACGGGTGGAAGTAGGTCGTGGTCGGGCGGATGGCGGTGCCGTTGGTGAGCGCGTAGGGGGGGAACGTGGGACGCGGGTGCATCATGGGCGTGCCGGTGATGTGGACGGTGGTGTTCATCCGGGGCAGGCGGGCAGTGTCCGTCACGATGCTCGTCACCGTGGCGTTGTGGACGCGGGTGATGGTGACGGTGGAGGTCAGGTTCTTGAGGACCGTAACCAGAGACGTCTCGACGTGTCCGTTGACGGTGACGGTCTTGGTACGGACAACCTGCGTGATGATGACCTTGGTGCTCGTCATTGTGGAGTTGTGTCCAACGACGACGGAGGAAGACGCGGTAGGCTTCTTGGGGGCAACCGTCACGGTAGCCATGCCTCCTCCCACGGTCACGGTCTTGGTGGCGCGGTCGGTGAGGACGACCGTGGTGAAGATGGACGTGGAAGACAGGGACAGCTCGGGGGTGGTGCTAGGGAGGGCGGTGACGGTGACGAGGGACGTCTGGGTGTCGGTCTCAACGTGGGTCTCGACATCGACGGGGGACGTGGAAGAAGCGCTGACGGTCTGGAACACCTGGTCGGTGACGGTCGTGGTGATGATGACAACGTCCGTGGCGGTCGAGGCCTGAGCAGACTTGGTGGAGGGGATAGAGGTAAGGACGGGGGTGCCGACATGGCCGAGGGCAGAAGACACGGCGGTGCTGAAGGCGATGGTGGTTCCATCAGCCACAGTGACGTAGACGGTCTGAGTAGCCACCTGGGTCACGATGCGGGTCGTCTTGGAGCTCGACGAGAGTTCCTTGGTCGGGTGCTTGGAGACGACGGAGGAAGAAGAGCTGACCTTGGAGACCTCGGAGGTGGGCGTCAGGCTGTCGATGGTGATCGTGTAGGTGACGATGACGGTGGCATCGGTGACCTTGGGAGTGGTAGTGACTGTAGATGAGGTCTTCTTGAACGTTTTGACAGCCTTGGAGCTGGAGTTGTCAGGCTTGGTGACGGTGATGTAGACGGTGTGGTCCTGAGCATCGTGCGAGCACTGTACCTCCTGGGACGAAGTGACCAAGGGCTGCTGGATGACGGTCACAGTGGAACGAATGACAGTGGTTGGGGTGTGGGTGACGGTAGAGACGACCTCATGGACAGTGGACGTGGCCATGCGGGTGCGAGTGAGAGTCTTGGTGAGGACGACCGAGGCGACATCAGCAGAAGAGGTCTCAACCAGGGAGGTGGCCTTGCTGGTAGACGCGCTGGATGAGGCCTTGTTCGAAGACATGGCGGCCTTGGACTTAGAGACGATGCTCTTGGTGGCAGTGGCAGTGGCAGTTGCGGTCAGAAAATCAGTCTCAGTCACCAAGGTGGTGAGGAACTGAGTGACAACAGGAACAGACCTAGGAGAGTGTGAGTAAACAGGAACTATAAGGGTTTGCTTCAAGGGGATTAGAAGAAAACATACTCAGAGTGAGCGGATGAACCAGACAGGGTCATGTTGACAGGCTTAGCAGACGAGACGGTAGTTCCCTCAGCAGTCTTGTGAACGGTCTGGGTGCGAGTCATCTTGATGGTAGTAATGCCATTAGTGGTGGTCTGGTTCTTGGACTCAGTGGCAGTCTCAGTCTTGGTCTCAGTCTGCTCAGCATCATCAGCGCAGAGAATTGAAGTGCCAGTAGTGAAAGAGACGCTGGAGTGAGTGTGATTGGCAGTGAAGTTAATGCCGGTGGGGTGGGCAGCGTTAAGCTGCATGATGGGGAAGCGCGCGACAATGTGGGCATCAGAGGCCTGGCCAGCGTTGCCAGTGGCAGAGCCTCCAGAAGCGACTATCCCAGTGTCAGTCAGATGCAAAGCAGGAACAGAAGAGACACTAGAGATGGTTAAGGACGTACAGTGAGCGGCGATGGCAATACCGCCTCCAAGGATAGTGAAGAGAACAGCCACACCACAGAAGAGGATGAAGGCATCAGTCTTGCGATAGGTGCTCCAGTCCTTGTGGCGCTCGATGGCGCCCTCATGGACGCTCACATCGTCATCCTCGCGATAGTAGCCGCGGTGGCTGCGGGGGAGGTTCTTGTCTGTGATTTTCATTAGAACTTTCTCTCCTCCTTAATGATCTTCAGCAGCAGACGACCGGGAGACTTACTCATGGTGACGTTGGAACTTGAAGCTTGTCGAACAAGGGGCTGGGTTGGGTTGGTCTAAGATTTTGTCAGCTCACTGTATTTTTTTCTCATTTATGCAGGAGCAATTAAACACAAAGATGTAGAGGGTAAGAGGTAGAGAAAACAAAAGGGGACTTAAACGAAGGTGTTAAACAAGATGACACTTACTAAGATTGCTGAATGAAAGTCGATGTTGAAGTGAGCGTTGTTGGCTGCAAAGGAAATTTGCGGTCAGTTGGTGGTGGTGAGAGAGGAAGAAAAAGAGAAAGTGAGTGTGTGAGAAGATGGGAAAAGAGGTGTTAAGTGAGAAGGGTGGGTGAGAGAGTGAGTTGCTCAGTGAGGGAAAGTGCTCAGTAAGAGAAGGTACGCAGGGGGAGGGTAGGAGAAGGTCTGTCAACAAAGGCAGAGGTAAACAAGACTACGCGTCTGGGTTTTTGGAATCTAGCGCAGGAGGAAGGTGCGAGAGGGGAGCAGAATTACCCACAACAGGTTTTCTGCTTGGAATCGGTAGGGATAGGTATGTAGGGAAGGGTGCTCCCTAAGGCCAAGAGATCGGAACAGTCAAAGTCTGCTTGATGTCTGGGGAAGAGTAGAGGAGGGCATCAGGACCAGTAGATCAAGTACAGACAATCCGACCTTGCGATCCCATGTATTGGATTTATCTCACCCAATATTGCTAGGTGAATAGTTGTCACTTACCTTGAAAGACAGGATGGCGAAAGAGTGTCAGTGATGAGACCGAGGCGGCAAAGCCTGCTGTTTTTTTCTCCATTAACAACAATAACTTAAAGTAAGAGGGGAGCAGGAGCAGGAGAAAGATGAGAAAGTCCTTATCACAAAGGCTAGACATACCTGAGATCAACTGGTGGGTGAACGAGGGTTGAGGCGTGGTTTGCAGCGGTGGTGTTGACGGTAAGTGGAAGAAGAGAGGGCAAGAAGGTTAGGTTGAGTTGGGCTGGAAGAAAATAGAAAAAGGAGAGGCAGGCAGCTAAGCGAGGACTGTTGTAGGAAAAAAAAAGTGTTCTACTGCCCCTTTAGACAGGGTATGAATACACATGAAATATTTGTGCTATAGACACTTGAAGTTGCTGGTCGGTCAAGGGCTTGTTGCCCAGCGGCCAGCCAAGCAACACAATAAACGCCTAAAACAACAGGACTGATATGCCCCCTTCGAATAGCAAGAGAGGTAAGGTGATTTAAATATTCTCTACCCCCGAAGTACGTTGACATATCTTGAAGCTGGCAATGGTTTACTGTTGCGCTGGAGTTTGACAGAATCTTTATTCCCTTTTGATAACTAGTAAACTTGTGTAGCCTGGGCCGTCAACAGACGTTACAAAATAGAATCTAAGGGTAAGGGGCAAGCCCCCTTATGCACAGAGCTTGACAAGATGTACTCTAAGATTTTTTTTACGTATACTTGCTCAAAAAAGAAATTAAGGCAGTTCAGATGTATCCAGCCTTGGAGGAAAGTGCGACAGGAACTCTCACCGCGACATCCCACTGGATCTTCTATCGTAAGGCATGGGCGATTCCGCCATGGGGGCAGAGTTTTATAGCTGGAGGTACGAGACCTCGAAAGAAAACAAGACGAAGATGATGACCCTATATCGACGACGAGCCCCTGTGTTTGGATTAATTCCGCAACAGGGCGGCTGATGTATGCTCATCCGATGCAACTCGAGACAACAGTCCGACTTGGAAATATATCCAGAAACTCTACGAAGATAACTTGAGGCACTCAAGTCCGTCAAGAACACACGTTTGTTCCATCATTGGACCAAAGCATTCGCCCACTTCAGAATGCAGTTCTGGGACGACGGCAGGATTTCTGCCAGTGATGGCAGTACATTCAAGAAGCTGGGGACGGATTCAGTTTAACCACATCAGTTCCTGTGCTATATTAGAACACAACGACCCAAAAGTCATGCAATCTGAGGCAGAAAGGTGGATGGACATGGAGATGCGGCAAAGACAGAGAGCGCATCGAACTGGAGCGGAGACAGGTCGTTGAACATGGCACGGCGACCTCCGTCGCCAGCCGCCCGAGGCAGCGCAGCCACAGCCCCACACGCGTTCGCGCCCGGACCACCCACACAGCCGCGACAAGGGGGAAGGTACAGTTGCAAGCTCCTGTTCCAGCAGGTACCTTGGTCCTTTCCTCTTGCTTAGCTCAGGTAAGCACGCGAAACCCGATGAACTGTAGGCGCAGGCGCGTAACACGACTCGACTATTCCCATTCCCATCCATTTTCGTCGCAACATCGAGAGCGTCAGCTTCATCCCCCTTCACGTCGCCACCACCACAATTGGACCCGTGACCCCGCGCGCCCGTCATCCTCGCTGCACGCTTCTATCAAGTGCTCGCGACGCGCCAATTTCTATCCATGACTTTGGCCTTGGCCACGCGCCTATCGCCGACTTCCTGACACGTCCCCGTCGATACACGACACCCATCGATACAGCCCTTCCCCGCTTCACCGACACGTCAACCCCCGAGCGCCCGCAACGCACCTCTCCCCAAGATGGCGCCCCGCCGCGGTCGCGCTGAACCCCAGGAAGAAGTCGAGGAGGAACAAGGAGAGGAGCTTGTCAGCCTTCAATTCGACGAAGAATTGACCTGGAAGCCCGGAAAACCCATACCCACCACCGAACTGCTCAACCGCCTGCAGACTCTGTCCGAGGAGCTCGGCGGCCTCGATCAAGACACTGTTGATGTCGAGTCTCTGAACGATGTCGCCCACGCTCTAGGCCAACGCAACCTGCTGGCGCACAAGGACAAGGGCGTGAGGGCGTATGCTGCTGTATGCATAGCAGACATCCTGCGCCTGTGTGCGCCTGACGCGCCGTTCACCGCCGACCAGACCAAGGTAGGCGACGGATTCCACAGTACACCCGTGGCCTCCCAGCTAATGATTCGCTTCAGATGTTCTTCAATCTTGTGGTCACCCATATCTTTCCTTCCCTGAACGACCAAGCCCATCCCTACCACAGCCAGCACAAGTACGTGCTAACGGCGCTCACCGACGTCAAGAGTATTCTTCTAATCAATGACGTCGATGGTGCAGATGACATGCTGCTCAAGCTGTTCTCCGTCTTTTTCGATGGTGTCTCTGGTGGCTCCAACTCGAGCCCCGAAGAAGGCGTCTCAAAAGAAGTCCGCAACACCATGACGGAAATGCTGATCGCCTTGGTCGATGAAGCGTCGGGAATGAACCCCAAGGTCATTGAGGTGATAATGGCCCAATTCCTGAGGGCAGCACCTCCAGGGGGTTTCCACAGCCGCACCGAGCGCGGCGAGCAAAATGGCAGCCAGTCAACGTTGCTACCCAAGGACGAGCCGGCTGCATACATCATGGCCAAGGAGATCTGCAACGTATGCACGGAAAAGATGGTGCACTACGTGAGCCAGTACTTTAGCGATGTTATTCTAGATGCCTCCCGATTTGCGGCAAAGACTGTTGGGAATCGCCATGACGAGGACGAAGACGAGGATGCGCCCAGGGGCCCCACGGACGCTGAACTGAAGGAGCTCAAGAAGGCCCACTACCTCATCAGGGAGCTGTGGCGCGCCGCGCCGTCGGTGCTGCAAAATGTCATTCCTCAGGTCGAGGCAGAGCTTTCGGCCGATAACGTGGATCTTCGACAGCTGGCCACCGAGACGCTTGGAGATATGATCTCTGGAATAGGCGCTGCTGGCCCGCCGCCTCCGCCCGTCCTGGACCCTGCCCAGTACCCTCCGCTGCGCTTGGCCGATGAGGCTCCCAGCCAGATTTCCGATAACGTTCTCACAACGCCCTTGTCGCCTCAGTCGTTTGCGCAGACGCACTCGTCTGCGTACAATCACTTCTTGGGAAGAAGGAATGATAAGACGGCAACAATTCGCGCCGCATGGACCACCGCTGTTGGATACATTCTGGCCACCTCTGCAGGTGGCATTGGCCTGAACCGCGAGGAACAATCGGAGCTCGTGAAGCACCTCGGGGAGAAGCTCAACGACGGTGACGAAAAAGTCCGTCTGGCTGCTGTCAAGGCGATGGAGTTGTTCAGCTTCCGCGACTTTGTCACAAAGCTCGCCGCACCTGGTGGCGTCGACAAGGACGGCTCGGTGCTGAGCAGCCTTGCTGACCGTTGCCGTGACAAGCGTACCGCTGTTCGAGTGGATGCCATGACTCTGCTCGCGAAGCTCTGGGCTGTCGGGTCCGGAGAGTTGGCTGCTGGCCAGGAGAGCGTCGTCGCGGCCCTGGCCGGGATCCCATCACGCATCTTCAACGCGTTTTACGCCAATGACTCCGAGCTCAACATCCTGCTGGATCGTGTACTCTTTGAGTGCCTGGTGCCACTGTCCTACCCGCCCATCAAAGCGTCCAAGAACACAAGAGCCGCGGCTAGCCAGGGCTCGCAGACTGCGAGCGTGGCGGACCAGGACCGAATTCGGGCAGAGAGGATCCTGCTCCTCACCCAGTCGCTGGACGCCGCGGCTAAGAGGGCTTTTTTCGCCATGCAGGGTCGCCAACCTCAGTTTGCGCAGGTACTTGAGGCTTTCATCAACCAATGCGAGAGCTACAACGGCGGTGTGATGGACGACAACCGGCCAAGGAAGACGGCCAATCTGGAGAGGACAGTGCAGTACATCACCCAGTTCTTCCCGGACCCGTTCAAGGTCAAGACGGACCTCCAGAAGTTTGCCAACCTGAACGACAGGCGCGCCTACCAACTTGTCAGGTTTTCCGTCAGCGCCGGGAGCGACTACAAGACAGTGCGCCAAGCCATCAAGGAGCTGGTGAAGCGTATCAACGCAAGCCAGGTCGCGACGAGCTTGGACACTCTCCTGCCGCTCCTCTACCGCTCGGCTTGTTTGTTGTTCAACCGCAGCCATCTGGCGACGATCCTGGACTACTCCAGGAATGACAAGGATGGACTGGGCTCCGTCTCCCACGAGATTCTGAACGAGATTTCCCAGCGCAACCCCGAGTTATTCAAGACTCACGTGGGTGAACTTTGCAAGGGCCTGGTCGAACAGGCCCCTACAGAGACCAACGAGAACGATTCGACGGTCGTCGACACTTTGAAGGCTTGCGCATCGTACTCCAAGAAATACCCCGAGGAGATCCCCCAAGACCGCAAGTTCTCGCAGGCTCTCGTGAATTACGCTCTGTACGGCCGTCCTGTCAAGTCTGCCAAGTATGCCATCAAGATTCTGCTGGCAAAGGCCGACGACAAGGGTCTCGTCCACGCGACTAGCTTGCTGGAGAAGGTCATGGAAGACTGGACATACGGCTCGTCGCACTTCCTGAACAGGCTGCAGTCCGTCGCACAGCTTGAGTTGCAGGCACCCAAGATCACGCTGGACTCGGATGATGACATCCTCGACATGACGGTACAGCAAATCCTTCTCAAGGTTCGAACCGACGCCACAGACAAGGACCCCGAGTGGGTGGAGGATGCCGATGTGGACGAGGAGCTGCAGGCCAAGTGTTTGTCGATGCACATTCTCGTCAATCGACTGCGCAGCATGGAAGATGTCGAGGAAGCCAAGGAGAAGGCCGTCCCGGTCTTCAAGCTGCTCAAGACGCTGGTCGCCAAGAGGGGAGAGCTTTGCAAGACGAAGGACACTCCGAACCATCACAAATCGCGGCTTCGCCTTCTGGCCGCCCAGCTGCTGTTGAAGCTGTGTACCGTCAAGCACTTTGATGACTTCCTGACCCCTGCCGACTTCAACCGTCTTGCCTTCACCGCGCAGGACCCTCATCTCAGTGTTCGCCGGGGTTTCATCGAGAAGCTCCAGAAATATCTTGTCCAGGGAAAACTTCGGGCGCGGTTTTACACCATTGTGTTCCTGACAGCTTTCGAGCCAAGCGCCGACCTGAAGCAGCGTGTCGAGACATGGATCCGCTCTCGAGTCCGCGCACTGCAGACGAGCGAACAGCATCCCATGGAGGCCATCATGGGTCGACTCATCTCCCTGCTGGCCCACCATCCCGACTTCACCAAGCCGGACAATGTCGACGATGCCAGCAGCGAAGAACTGTCGGCTTATGCGAGCGACCTGGCGGACCACGGCCGTTACATCCTGTACTACCTCACAAACGTGGCAACCGAGGACAACCTGGGACTCATCTACAAGTACGCCGAAAGGGTCAAGCAGACTCGCGATGCAATCGACCCGGAGGCGAGTGAAAATTTGTACATCGTCAGCGACCTGGCACAGGCTGTCATCAGGAAATGGCAGGAGAGGAAGAACTGGAGCTTCCAGGCGTACCCGGGCAAGGTTGGCCTGCCGATTGGTCTCTACACTGCTTTGCCTTCGCACCAGGTCGCTCAAGAGATTGCCGAGAAGCAGTACCTGCCGGCGGAGATTGACGGGAAGCTGGATGGCCTTTTCAAGTCCATCGACCGAAAGAAGGTTGGTTCACTCTCCTATCGCATGCTCAAGGTTGAGACTAACGGCGCCGCAGAAGAGAAAATCCGTGGATGAGAGGGGCGATCACCAGCCAGCCAAAAAGGCGAGGCAGACGCCCAGGGTCAAGGAGCCCAAGGCGCCCAAGGAGCCGAAAGTGAAGAAGCAGAAGGTCAAGAAACCCGCCAAGGTCAAGACGAGGCGTCCCGAGTCCGATATCCCGCCAGAGAACCGGAGACGTAGCGGCAGAGCCACCAGGGTTTCTCAGTACACCGAACGCGACTCTTCGGACGACGACCGCGAAATGTGGGATGGTGTCAGCAAGTGGGAATACGTCGACGGCGAGCCCGAAGACGAGTCCGACAACGAGGACGGCTCCTCCGTCCTTTCAGAGGCTCCCGATGAGGAGAATGGCGAGAAGGGTTCGAAGAAGTCCGCTGCTAAAGTCAACGACAGCGGTGACGAATCTCCTCTGTCCGAAGTTGAAGACGAGGTGGTAGCTGAACCGGACGCAGAGTCCGAGTCGGAGAAGGAAGAGGAAGAAGCAGGCGACGAGGAGGAGGAGGAGGAGGAGGCCGAGGAGGCCACACCACCGCCCAAATCGAACGGACGCAAGGGCAGGTCGGCGGCCAAGACGAAGCTGCCGGCGCGACCCGCGGCTAAGGAGAAGCCAGCCCCGAGGGCTGCGACAAGGGCGTCGGCGCGGACCACGCGAGGAAGGGCCGCCAAGGAGTCGATGGACATTGACGAAAGCGAGTGATCAATTCAGTGGGGTGGTGGTGTGTAAAAACAAAAGTTGATTTTCACTTTGCGTTTACGAGCTTGCTTCAGGTTTAGCTAGGTAGGTACTTGGTCTTCTGCGGTTTCTTTTTTCCTTTTTTTCCCCCATCGGCGGCTTTATAAGGGACGGATATCCTCACTTAGCTCGGTATGCAACTGTTACGGATGGGGGTGCTCTTCAGGGTGCTTGAGGCGGCAGCTGAAATTTATCGTTTCCGCCCCCCCCCCTCTTCCCCTCTTCCCTTTTCTGCGAAACACTGTATGTACATTTGCCTTGCTCCTACGCACGTGGTTTTTTATTTCATTTTTACTTTGGCCCCGTCAAATATACCCCCGATTTTCCATCGTGCTCGCGTTGCCTTGGTCCGATCTGATCCGCGTCCCGCAGAGTGAAGTGTTTGCGGGTTGTTCGGGGGCGTCATCGGCTCTTGTGGATGGTTCGCGAAGCACCACGCTCCGAGCCCTTTTGAGTCACGACGCGAACAAATCGACGGTTCGTCACTTGGTTACACATCGTCGCCCCTAAGTCATTCCGATGAGCGAGGAGTGGGG
>NWBT01000048.1:3634259-3649266 GCA_003386485.1 Colletotrichum lentis
GTTGTGACGGTCTCAGAATCACGATGCCATTAAACCCCCCTTTCCCATCTCGTGACGCCACTTGTTAGCGACTAACTCAGGCAGGGAAACCGCAACCTCACTTTGCAAGCCTGTCTGATTGTCTATGAACGCTCTGGTATGCTGCCACGAATTGTTGGTATTACTGGGATTACACTCTACTCCTAAAACAGGGGGGGGGGGTTTATCAAAAGAAAAAAAGACGGATAAAAAAAGAAACCGAGGGGGTATAAATTGAAACTTCTAGAAAAGGTCCACGCAAACGCCAAAACATCTTTTCCCTGGGCGACCTCGCCTGCTCTCCTGCGGGAAGGGATTCAGGGCCAACGGATCCGCCAGTGTGGACGACGACCTCCCAACCTTCTAGACCTGAGCCGTCCCCGCGTGATCGACGCTGGGCCGGCTGGGTCCGCCGTCGGCCCGCGTGGGTCCTCCCGTCTCTGCACCGCCGTTCGCCTGCGGCTTTCCGTCGGACCTGGCCCTCTCTTCTGCCTCCTCAGCCCTGTCCCGCGCCTCGGCCCTGTCCGCCGCCTCGGCCTGATGCTCACCTGCCTCATTCTCGGCGATGTCGTCTCTCGCCTTCGGGCTCTCTGCAGACTTGCGCGCCGCCTCCGTCTCCGCGGATCGTCGGGTATCGGCGCTGTGCCTCGCGGCGCGGCTCTTGAGCTTCTCGTCCGTCTTGCGAAGCTCCTTCTCGGTGCCGACGACCGTGTGCATGCCGTCGCCCTTCTTGATTGCCTGGAGCGCGCGCTCGGCAATTTCGACGCTCTCGAAGGCGGCGTTGTTGACCCGGTCCTTCTTGGACGGGAGCATGCCCCGGATGCCCTTCTTCTTTTCCTCCGCCTCGAGAGTCTCCATGAGCTCGCGTATAGTCAACCAACCCGCCACGACTTCCTTGTCCAGGTTTTTCTTGACGTCGGCAGCCTGCTGGCGCCGCTCGCGCTGCCCTTGGACAAGCCGTGCCCGGCGGACGACCCTGTCGGGCTGCTTCTTTCGCTCAACCTGCTTGGCAATGCCCTTGAGGGTGTAGCCGAAGGGGCTGATGATGGCGCTGAGGTCTTTGAGGACGAATCCTGTGATGCCCATACCTGTCCCCTTGACGAAGCCCTTAACACCTTCCTTCTTGGCCCCTCTGACAGGGAGTCGCACGAGGCCGGTTGTACCGTCGTAGATGCCGTATGCGAATTCTTTGCCGGCCGCTTTGAGGCCCGAGCTGATGCCGGTGACACGAGGCGGCCGCCGGACGGTGTCGTCTCCATACAGGCGGGGGGCGTTGTGGAATCCCTGTGCGATTGCCATGGAGAGGTTCACTGGCGCCTTCGCTATGGCCTGGGCCGACCTGCCGAAGCCTTCGCCAACCTCGTTGGCGTATTCGTCAACGGCGTCTTCGACGTCGGTTCCTGTGTCGACCGACGACATCGTGTCCCGACGGTCCTGGCCGCCGGGTCTGCTGGAGGACGTGTTGCCATTTGTCTGGGGTTGCTCTTCCGAATCATCTTCCTTCTTCTGCTTCTTATCCTCTTGCCCATCTTCGTTGCCCTGTTCCGTCCGGTCGCCGTTTGTATGTGGGTCGTCGTTACTGATCTCGACATGTTGATGGAGGTCGCGGTTGGTTTGAGGGTTTCGGTTCTTGGCACTTGTTCGCTTGTCTCTGAGCGCCCTCAGCTTCCTCTTTTTCTCCTTCTTCTCCCGCCGCTTGCGGGAAGTCTTGGCCAGCCGGTACGGCACACTTCCGATTCCGCCAAATACGTTGCCCATGGTTCCGGCAATCGAGCCCGCTATTCCCGTCACCGGCTCTCCGGGACCTTCGAAATCGTTCCATTCGGTGTGTCGCAGTAGCCTCAACTTCTTCCAAGACAATTCTCCTTGTTCAACAATAACGTCGGCGGCGAAGGCGCTTAGCTTGACATTCGTCTTCTTGACCGTCCAGACTGCGGGGCGATCTCGCAGAATGGAGCACCGCATTGAGTTGATTCCGGACAAGGTGAGGTGGCGATGGAACGACCTCACGGCGTTCTTCGCGCCGTCACCTTCCAGCTCGATGTCCTTGGCCACCTTGGCGGCAGCTTCTTTCGCTTCGTCTGACAGGCAGTATTTGATGCCCTCGGCGAGCTTTTCGGCATCGAGTTGCTTGTAAGGTACGGCTTCAGGCCCCGCCTTGCATTTCGACAAGATGCTGCCCCAGAAGTGCTGGTCGCCGAAGAACGGCACAATCATGGTTGGCAAGCCGCACTTGAGAGCGATGGCAGTGGTTCCGGCTCCGCCATGGATGACGCATGCTTTGACCCGGGGGAAGAGCCAATCGTGAGGGGTGTTCTCTAGCATGAAGATGCTGTCGGGCACCTCCATCTCGTCTCCGCCAAGGCCGCCCCACCCCTTGGACACCAGTGCGCGGACTCCGGCGAGCTTCACAGCCTCGAAAATCATTTCGGTGAAGCGGTCGGCGTCATCGACGACGATGGAGCCGAAGCCAATGTAGATGGGCGGTTCGCCGGCATCGAGGAACTTCTCCAAGTCGCTAGGGGGCTTGAAAGTCGAGGCCAGATCGAGGAACACGAAGCCGGAGATGTCAATCTCCTGACCCCAGTCCTGGGGCTTCGGCACGAGGCCAGGACTCCAGAGGTAGGTGAAGGGGACGTGTAGACGGTACGTGGCTCCAGGGGCCCACAGCGTCGATACGGCGTCCAAGCCGAGGGTCTTGACACGGAAGTCGTTGACCAAATCACCCAGTCCTTGCCAGACCATCATCTCGACCAGCGGGTAAGAGATGAAGTTTGTGTAGCCCGGGTCCACGTTGGACTTCTTGATGCTCGCCAACGGGTGAGGGAAAGCCTGCGTCGGGGTGTATGGGAACGTGAACATAAGGTGCAGCGGGATGCCGAGGGCCTCGGCGCAGTGGACGTGGGCGAAACTGGGCGGGTTGGCGATGATGGCGTCGGCGATGAAGGGGTGCTTCTCGCCCATCATTCTAAGGTTGTGCACGTCTTTCTCGTCGTCGGTCGCGTTGATGCAGGCTCTCCAGAACCCGTCGAACATTTCCGCCATGGCCGATCTACGTCGTCCGATATCCCCGGCTTTGACGGCGTCGAGCGTCGGAATCATGCCGGGATTCTTGACCATGAAGGCCATGAGCTCGGAGGGGTCTCCTCCGACCGAGAAGAACTCGAGACCCGAGTCCTTTTCAACAAAGTCGCGGAACGCAGGGTGGGTCGCAATGCGAACGCGATGGCCATAATCTTCTTTGAGGACCTTGCCGATCTTGAGGAACGGCTGAGCGTCACCGCGCGAGCCAATGACCATGATGACGATGTTGAGTCGCGGCGCCGGTTCACGGTCGGCCGTGGCCGTAGTGGTGGACGACAGGCGCGAGACGGAAACACGCTCGTCTTCGTCTTCGGCGCGCTCCTCGCCCTCGGGCCCCGGCACGACCTTCTTTACGGCCTGGCCCAAGGCCTTGGCCAAATAACCGGTGTTTGCCGTCTCCTTGACCGAAATGCGCAGACGGCCATCTTTCTTCACCTTTCCCTTGGTGTTGTAGTTCTCGTTCCCGACGTGGAACCGGCGGTAGCGGTCGGCGATTTCTTTTTGGCGTTTTGCGTTGGCCCTGTCTTGAGCGGCCTTTTTCTCGGCGGGGCTCCTTGTGTCTTGGGCATCATCGTCTGACGAGTCGCTCGAACTCGAGCTGGAGGTCGAATCGCGCCTTTTGGCCTCCCATAGAGCCCGGTCGAGGTAGGATGTCCCCGCGCGCTTGGGACCACGGCGGGAGCCTGCGCTACTGGGCCCGGCTTTTCGTGCTGGCGCATCCGTTCTTGACCTCTGATCGACGGAGGGGCGATGCTGGGGGCTTGTCGAAGCGGACGGCTCAAGGCCTTCGGGGGCCAGGTGGTTCGAAGAAGGAGACTTCCGCGGCTCTTTGTCTTTTGGCGACACTTGAGGTAACTTGGTGGGGGTTGCTGCGTGCGGGGATCGAGGATTGGGCGAATCGATCTCAGGAGGTATGTAGGAGGGGAAGACGAGGTTCTTGTTTCCGTCTCTTACGACAGCGACGGGCTGGCCCTCGCGGTTGATTTCGTCGACGTGAAGGCCCTCTAGCGGCGGGGTGGCAGACGCTTCGGATTCTGCCGTCGTGCCGAGGGCGAGGTTTGCCGCGGTGGGTGGGTGCGCCATGATGGCGCCGGTTTGCAAGTGTGATTAATCTGGAATTGAGTTTTTGTCGAAGGCGATAGATAGCTGGATGGGGGGAGCTTGGCTGTAGGATGAAGAACGTTCGAGCCTGTGCAGAAGAAGTGGGTTGAGTTAAGGTGCCCCCGGTGCGACAGCAATGGGCAAGTTTAGTTGAGCGGACGGGCTTGGGGCGAATACCGGAAGGTGTGGAGAGACAGAGAGAGAGAGACACAGAGAGAAGAGACAGTTGAGAGCGTAAGAGGAGAGCCAAGGGGATCCAACATGAACAGACCCAAAAGCAGGAGGTGACGGAATCCTTAGGTAGTTTAAAAAGAGACAACGCCAATCTTCTCCTGGCATCCATCCGCACCGGGAATAACAACACTCACTACATATACAAACTGCACTACACTCTGCTGGGGGAAAGTACACCACCAAGTGCAGCCAGTACCTGAACAAGAGGGTTTCACACGAAAAGCAAGCTTGTGAGCAAGGCTTACGCACCCGCTCCAAAGAGAAGCATCAAAGTCTGAGCTTGGATTTTCCCAGCCCCTGCCTCGATGACATCACATCCGCGATGGCGCTAGGGGCGCAACGATGCAAGGATTGGTCCCTGTCGGTGCTGCTGGTCGGTCCCCGGTCTGTGCGGCGCCTGACATTGGCTAAGACCGGGCTGGCCCGTGCAATGGAGCATGTTAGTAAGTAGGCAGGCACTGTGAAGTACCTGTGTAGGTAGGTAGGTAGGTAGGAAGTAAAGTGAGTAGGTACTTTAGGTATCCGTACTTACCTATTACTTAGTTGCGGATGTTGTGTTTGTTGTATCAGTGCTCGAAAACACCGGAGACTCTTCCCCGGTTGTCGAATTAAACCACCACCCACACATGGCACCCCTCCCGTATTGGGATTTTCCTCAACGTTACCTCGTTGACAACGCACATCCTTCCATGTCCATCACTCAATCAAATTCGGCGGCCCTCCGTAAGACAAGTCAGGCACACGGCATGATGATGCACATGCATCCGTTGTACACAAAATCGCAAAATGCTGAGACCGGCCGCATCCCGCCCTGAACCCAAATTTGGCTCGAACCTCCCTCCTTCGGCGACGCACACTTTGCACCAAAAACTACGGATACCTAGATACACCGTACACGTAGCCGAGGCGAGCACCCTGTCGCCCCCAAAACATGCACGACCCGGCCTGAGACCTCCCGGGTTCGGATATGCATTCGTGCTTGTTTACTGCACACATACACACTACACAGAAGCTCTAGATGGTAGGTGGTGAGCATCGCTGGCGCCACACATGTGATCTATCCCTGTACTTGGTAAGGTCACTAAGGTGGAATTGGGCTCTTGTGAGCCAATGGAGCGACCATCTGTCCCCCGTCCGCGAAGCACAGCCACGGGGCACTCGCCACGCCTGCGCCCATCAATCAGAAGGTAAGGAAGGCAGGTGTGAAGGGCTGCGCGCCGTCATCAGTTGGGTGTGTAAGAGCCACACGCGTCAGAATTCGTCAGAGTGCCATGTTGTTCTCTTCCCAGTGCGATGCTGTCTTGAGGAGGAAGCCCTGGACGTGGCCATGGGTGGATAGGGTGAAGGATGAGACGACACGTGCCGACGTACGGAGCACAATAGGTGTCTATCTATACATACACGCACTACATTTCTTGCAGTCTGCGGCGATTTCACATTCTGCGAGTTGTATGTGCGGTGGCTCAGGCGCACGCCGCCACGTTTCCGTTCAACCTGTAGAGACGATCATTCTTGCGAACTATATCCGTAGCATCCAAGCAGTTGGCAAAGGTGGGGGTGGGTTTTTTTCTTCTTCTTTTTTTTTTCTTCAGTTTTTAATTCATACGGCTGCGCGTTGCTCAGCAGCCCAAAGTAATTCGTAACTCATAAACTCCCTCCGATGGAAAACCTGCTCCCCCAAAATGCAACGCCACATCGCAAGTGCATTCCGGCTTGCCCGCGCCGGGGCGCCCATGACATGACATTGGTTGATGTACAAAGAAGCTCATTGCAGAGGCAGGCTCTTTAGACGCATCGTTAGAATGTCGAGCTGCTGCGCGACCTCGGCGCCCTGTCCCTGGTCGTCCACCTCCTTCTTCTCGATAGCCGTCAGCAGCGTCTGCGCGGCATGCTGCAACGGCTCGACGTAGCGTTGCTCCACCGCCCCGGGCATGCTGGCCGGCACCAGGTGTTGGAAGCTGGTGCCCGCGAACAAGAAGTAGGCAAAGTTGGCCACCTGGAGGTGGAAGGGGAAGTTCTGCACCCAGTATTCCCAGAGCGCCGGTGCGTCCTGCTCCTTGAGGAACGCCATGTTGGGGAACAGCGCGTACTGCAGGGCGTCAATCGCGTCTGCCGTCGCGAATCGGTTTGTGAGCTTGCGCTTCTGGGCGATGATCAACTCCTCTCTCAACCACGTCACCGCCGAGGCCTGCAGAGCGGAGAATATGCAGTTTTCGAGGAGGTCCTCGAGGATCTTCAGCCGGTCGTTGTCGTCGGGGTCGTCGTGCAGGACGAGGCCCGCGAGTGTCGTCGCGACGTTCCGGACCGAGAGCGATGGGTGGAAGACAGAAACCAGCGTCAGGAGATGGTGGTACGGCATGAAGTCGCCGTCCGACGGCGAAATGCGCTTGTAGTTCTCCAAATAGAGCCCCATGACGACGAGGGCCTCCGTGGTGCCTGGGTTGCCCACGACGCGCGACTGCGGGTCCTCGCCGAGGAAGTTCTGCAGGAGCTTGAGGTGATCGGGGAACATTGTCATCTGCACCTGCTCGTAGTCCGCGTCAAAGACCTCCGCCGAGAAGAGCCAGTATGCGACCAGGCACCAGACGCCTCCGGTGGAAAGCTTGATGCTATCGGGGCCGAGGACATCGGTGTCGATGGCCAGCGGGCTGTTGGGGATGGTTTCCTCGAAGATGTCTTTGACGGAGAGGGCATGCACTCTGTTCAGGCCGAGATCTCCTGCAAGAGCCTGAGTGATTCATTTTGTTAGCAGTTCGTCCGTCTCTCCGCAGCACCGCAACATCGGACGATTGTGCATACCACCAGCTGACCAACCAGGGCATCCCTCGCCAAGAGGTCGGCGTCCTCTTTAAAGGCACGCAAGACGCTCTTCCGAATGACGACGCGCTCGGGGTTGTAGAACTCCAGCAGGCGCGAGGCCCATTCCATGCCTGTGCAGTTGACGTAGGCCTCAATTATGCAGGTGATGAAGGACTGGAGCAGTCTCTGAGTCGTGTCGGGCTCGGTGGGCGCGAGCTGCTCCCTCTGCCCGGCCTCCGGGTCGGGCGCATGCTTCGTGGGATCGCTTTTCGTAAAGGGCGTGTCGAGCTTGTTGCTGGACTGGCGAGTGGGAAGCGGCGGGCGCTTTTCGCCCGAGAGGGAACGGATGAGGGCGATGACGGCGGCCGTCATTTCCGGGTTCCGGGGATGGTAGGTGCGGTAGACGCTTTGGAGCGTCGTGTGGACGAAGCGTGAGGGGCGCGCCACGTTCAGCCGCTTGTGCAGAATGCTCAGCATGCCGACGAGGTGGACAAAGGTCGCCGTCGTCACCGGGTCGTCTTCCTCGTCGGTGGCCTCGTCGACCGTCTTCTCGAGGACCTCGAGGACCTTAAGAATCACCTCACGTGGGTTGCCGAGCTGGGCGATGGTCTCGAGGCACTGTTCGCTGCCCTGGATAGGCACGAGCATCTCGACCAGGTCCCATCCGATATCCTGGGTGAGCTGGGCATCCTGCAGGATGTCGTTCAGTTCGGGCAAGACTTCGGGGGAAAGGACCTCGCCGATGATGGTGAGGTAGGTGAAGGTGTCGGTGGCCGGCGGCTTGGACTCGCGCAGAGCCTGGAGGCCGTTGGGCTTCGAGGCCATGGCAAGAGGTGGGTTCGTCGCTTCAATCATGGTGTCAATTCGGCTCCTCTCTGTGGGATTTGTTGAAGGATTCGGGGGCGGGGCGAAACGAGCGAGCGAGCACAGAGGGAGGAGGGCGAGAGGCTGAAGAAAAAGAAGGAAAAGAAAAGAGGTTGCGTCTTCCCAGGTTTCGTCATCGGCGCAGAACAGTGAGGTCGGGGGAGGGGGGACAGGGGTTCCAACAACGACAAAAAGTCTCTCCACCAAGCAATATAATTAGCACCTCACCAGTGACCAGAGTCATCCACATAGCGCAGCTCACAATGCTGCTCTACACTACACCCGAGACGGACGGTCACAGCCAACCGCAGGTCCAGAAATGCCAGCAGTGGGCGCGGCGAGAACCCCGCACTAGCCCTGATTCAGTGAGGGTGAGAGGTTCTGTCTACCTGGGTTGGAGGGGCTCAGGGAGAGCGACAGGTACCTAGGTAGGTACCTACAGTAGGTACCTAGTCTAGATAATGCACTGGAACTGGAACTGGAACCGCAACAACCCGGAGTCTCCACTGGGTGAGAAAGCTTGCCCCGCCCCGTAAGTGCAGACGTGTCAGTGGAGAGGCGTAGTGAAACCCGGCGGCCGTCGGGACCAGTCCAGGTCGGTTCCAGCCCGCAACGCTGGCGGGGACCAGTCCAGGCTTGGCTGGCGGTGAGCGTCTGGCCCAGTGCCTGCATCCTGCGTCAAGCAGTTCTGAGAATTCTCAGGAGAGCGAGTGGCAGTGCTGTCTTGTGGACGATCGGCTCGTGTTTGAATTTATGCTTGACACTGGGAGCATCCGAGCAGAAAACAGAGGGCGAAACTGTACGTTCTCCCCTTCCCCCACCTCCCTACTTGTACGTACACGATCCTGCTTCCCCTTTCATCTGCGGGACGGAGACTGGACCCTGAAGACACTCGACTGTGGGTGCACTATCGTTAGGTTCTTTATCGATAGAGAAGTGGAGAGCCAAGATGGCGGGATGTGCTGCGATAAGACCTTGGCGACTGGGGAAGGAGGAGCGTTATCCGTACCTTGACGAGAGACTGAGAGTACCTACTATGGATTTCCGGAGAGCAGCCAGTATTCGTAGGTATCTTTTTTGTGTACCTCGTACCTCCAACACTCGATTATCTCTCCGTTTGGTTTGTCAAGGTCGACTAAGGTACGTGGCCAAGGCGGTCCCCCTTGAGGTCGCACAGGTACACATTATGTTAAAAAAAAACCCCAATAGGAAACACAGTATAAGTGCTATACCCAGCACTGAAAACAGTTAAGGTCGACAAACAGAAATGTAATCTCCCAAAAGAAAAAAGAAAAACACTATAGCATGGCCCAAGCCCGAACCATGATAGACTGACTGCATCTCGGCGACTGATTCGTCCCCATCGACGGAGGTCATCCGACTCTTGCCGTACCTAGGTATACTAATTAGCTTTCTAGCAACTACCTGCTACTAACAATATCAGTTCCCCGCACCCGCCTGCTATCCATTTTCTGTGCAGTTAGTTACCAACCACATGATAACCGCACTGAACGCCCTGGTCTGGTGTTGAGTAGTACAGTCGGGTACTTTGGAGGGTTTCGGCCGTTGGGGTACCATCGCAGTACATGTGCTGTCGCACCTGTGACCTCCCCTTTCCCAGCCAGACTCTCACTGCAGCGTCCTCCCTCGCGGCTTGGCAGATGTACCCTCTTGTCCTGTCCCCCGTCCTCCCCCATCCTCCCATCCTATCCCAGGGCAATCAGGTGCGCTCCCCCCGCCTGGCCTCTTGCCCACCAAACGCCGCCCCTCCTCCTCCTGCCTTGCCTTGCTCCGACCTGACCGATACTTACCGACCGCAGCCTCAGCGGAGTGACAGGCCACAGCCGAACTCAAGTCAACGTCGTGCCGTCTCATCCTGCAACCTCTCCCGCTCTTTCGCAGAGCCACCGTCTTTATTTCATCGCTTCGCATCATGCTTTCTTGCGGTGAATCGCCGCCCCCTCTAAGCAGGATGGATCGGTTTTGCCAGCTGCCCCCGGAGCTCCGCGCAGCAGTCGTCGAGCACGTCGTCGACCATTGGCGCCATGGCGATGAGTCCGATTCCATCGCCGACTACGCCCTGGTCTGTAAGGAATGGCAGGCCATCATTGAGCGATTCAACTTTGCCGCCCTCCGAGTCACCCAGGCCAACCTGGACGACTTCGAGACCGCCATGGTGGGCTCCCGCCGGGGTATCGTGAAGCAGATCAACCTGCACGTCGAGCTGCCCGCCTACGACAATGATCCCTGCGAAAAGAAGGAGACCTGGGAAGACAAAGCTGAGAACAACGCCTGCTTCACTCGTGCTTTCCACCGCCTCTTCCGCATCATGAGCCACTGGCCCGTCGAGGAGGCCGTCAGTGGCGGCATCGACTTGACCTTGAGCATTTCGTCGCCGAGCGACCTTCGTAACGCCAACTTTGAGCTATGGCAACGCCGCAGGTGGAACATCAAGGACATCGGCGAGAAGCGCTTTGCCGATTCCTGGATAGACTTTGTCGGCCAGGACGAGGAATTCGACAGGGTCAACCGTTTGCCTGCCGTCAGCGTCATCAGGTCCTTTACCGTGAGCCCCCAGAACCACCGCGCGTTGATGCCTGCCGCCCACGCCGACATTATCGCGAGACTGCCAGGGCTGCAAGAAGCCCGCTTTGACATCACCAAAGATCGCAAGAAAGAGACACGCAAAATTCACTTTAACCGTGCTGGTCCCCCTCTCACTCACCATTGCAAAGCGTGCTCTCACTAACTCCTCATAGAATTCGCCGGGTCCATGAACAATTGGCCCATCTCGCTTAAATCGCTCATAATCGCCAGTAACACCATCTCGTCGTGGCGTCAGATCCCCCACGAGACTCTGGCCGAGGGCGACAGCGGCGCCAAGCTGTGTGAAAGGCTCCGCTCCGCCGCCCAGCACCTCAAGCACTTGAACATCACCAACGTCGTGCGGATTCGCGAGTTTCTCCGCCCATACTGGCCTCTGGGCATGGAAGACACGGAGCCCTTCCTAACCCACCGTCCCTACTATCCGGAGTTCTGGCACCTTGAGACACTGCATATATCGTATGGCTCCATCTGGTACAATACGGAGTGGCACAAGCAGGGCGACAATATCAATGAGTCTTCCGAGCTCGTCGATTTCCGTCAAAACGTCTCGCTCGCCGCCGCTCGAATGGCGTATACTATGCCCCGGCTGAAGCACCTGACCATCAAGCAGCGGCCCCTCATGTGGGCGGGCAAGCACGAGCTTGAGTACCGGGTCGAGGAGGAGAACGGGAAGCCGACCAAAGCCACGCTCATCTGGACCAGCACGTTCGACTTTAAGCCGTGGGAGCGGACTGTCGAGGCATGGACCGAGGTGGCGGCCCGGTATACCGGATCGAAGCTCGGCTCCCACGTCAGGAAGGCCTCGTGGCTTACGGATGGCAAAGCGCCTCTTTTGCCGTCTCTTACCTTTTAGTTGAATGGTTTTTCTTGGGGTTGGTCACATATGGGGGCTTTTTTTCATATTGGCGGAGTTGAGCTCTTCCTTCCTCGTGCTGATTCATTTTCATTTTCTTTTCGCTCAAGCACGCCCTCTCATTACACTTGGTTCATGATACCCGGGGTCTAGAATTGCTTCCACAATGTCGGCAATTTTTTTTTATTTTTTTTTGAAGGGGCGGCATGAGGAAGGACAACGGGACCAATAACGCATCTGCTCGAAATACGGTGTGTGGTAGACATCGCATCACAACCGGCGTAAGTTGGCTTTCATTCTAGGTAGACATGTCAATGAACAAGACACGATTCAAACACACGCATCGTTCACCACTTCCACGACTGATTCCTCCGGCGTCTCCCCAGCTTGCGAGGCATGACTCAGGAATAGGTGGTTCTGCTACACAACAAGCGCCGCGGCCATCGATCGCCCTGTGCCTCATATACTGTATCGCTACGAGGCTCTGTAGTTTGATTATGGGTCCGGGTGGGCGTCCTTGTTGGAAGCGGAAACATGGTGGCACAATCGTCACGGGCGGAAACTCGGTGGCGTCACCACGTCCACGTGGATGATGCATCACACCTTTTTATGTTAACGGTGTAAATTCTTGCTCATTCAGATGTGACGACAGACGAATCTCAAAAAAAGAAAAAGGAAAAAAACCCCCAAACCCGAGCCTAAAAGATTCCCCCACCGCCACCAAACGCCATATGCCGTAACGCCATAAACCCAGCCAGTACATCACCCGGGTGGAAAACATTCTCACGACAACAGCGGAATGTAGTTTTCTTCTTCTTCTGTGATCCAGCGTCGTAATTGGTANGGCAGGGGTAGGGGGTGGGGGGCAGACAAAATCACCACCCAGGCTTTTCAACTCTTTTCACTCTGCATACTCCTCGCCTTCAGATGGATTGGGCCTGGAGCCCGGCCCCCAGCTGTACCGCTTGCGCGTCCTCAGCATCCAGCTCCAGTGAGACCATGGGTCCTCGGCGAGCTTCGTCATCTCGACGACGTCGCCGTGGCCCTCCCACAGGGTGGTGAGGCCGGCTTCGACGGCGAGGCGGGCGTACTTGGTGGCGAGCCAGGGCTCGCCGACGCCGTTGTACTCGATGGCGGCCAGGGTGTAGGCCTCGCTCAGCAGGGACCAGTTGTGCTCCTGCTCGTAGAGGGAGATGAGCAGCTCGGCCATCTGCGGGGTGGCGCGCGAGGCCGGGGTGTAGTCGTTGAACTCCTCGCGCAGGGAGGCGATCTGCTCGATGCGGCGGTCCGACTCGTCCGTCTTGAGGCGGTGCTGCATGCAGTGGTTGCAGGAGCAGTGGAAGCCCCAGGTCGTGTGCAGGCGCTCGCGGCGGGCGGCGCGCGACTGCATCGGGTCGATGTAGGAGAGCGTCAGCTCCTCGCCGGGAATGATGTCGCGCATGGCGACGGTGCGCTGGGTCAGGGTGCGCGGGTCGAACCAGTAGTCGATGTTGGGGCGGCAGTCATGGTTCATGCGGGATGCTTGGGCGGTGTTAGTGAGAGGGGGGGGGTTTCCCTATTTCTTGCTTCTTCATCTTCACCATCTTCATCTTGATTTCTTTTTTTTTTCTTCTTCTTTTCTTCCCACAACACATATAAACACAACAGATGAAGGGGCACTCACTGTTCACAAAGACGGCGTAAAAGTCGTCGGCGCGCTTGATGTCGTCCATTTCGACGTCGAAGGAGTTGGTGAGGAGGATCTTGTCGACCATGGAGGTATGGTCGCCCTGGTAGCCGTGACTCGACATGTTGAGCCACTGGCTGCGGTGGTTGAAGGGGAGGTAGTCGATGGCGTGAACCTGCATCTTCTTCATCTGGTCCATGGGGATGTGGGTGAAGGCGGCGTAGTCGATGAGCAGGCTGGCCGTCTCGCGCAGGATGACCTCGCCGCGGCGGATGGGGACGGTGGCGACGAGGCCGTAGTCCTTACCGGGCACCTTGGCAACCTCGAACTTGGGCAGGGGCTGATTGGCGCCTTCGAGCTCCTCGGGCCGGGTGAAGCCCCAGTTGCGGGTGATGTGGGCGGCGCGCTCGGCGTCGGTGATGATGGATATGCCCTTGCCGCCGTAGTTGGCGGCGTGGTAGATGCAGAACTCGGGGTTGTTGGTGCCGTTCCTGACGCAGGGCGACGTGTGCGTCCAGTGCGGATGCGACGACGTGGGCGACGGCGGCACGGAGCCGGCGAGGGAGAACTGGTCCCCGCCCCGGCCGCGGCCGCTGAGGAGATCGGCGCCGTCCTTATTGCGGCAGATGGGGTTGCTTGACGAGGCGGCGAGGAGCTGGGACGAGATGCACATCTCGCCCGAGCTCGACGAGATGATATTGGAGTCGTGGAAGGCCAGGGCGGATGAGCCTGCGCCCAGGAGCAAGAGTGAGAGCTTCATGATGGGTGATATGAGGGATGGTGGGTGAGGACCCAATAGACGACCGTGATCTACACAATGCGAATATGGAGAGAGGGAGAGGGGGAGAGGGAGAGAGGGAGAGAGAGAGAGAGAGAGAAGGAGAGGGAGCGGAAGAAGAGGAAGAAGCAATAAAGATGAGTCCGATGAGAGAGACGGTGAGAAGAAGAGAAAAGACGAAAGAAATGTAACAGCAAGATAGACAGGGCGCAAAGGGGAAATGGGAAAACTCTAGTTTCGTCCCATTGATCTACAAGCAGCCCTCAGAGACGATACGCTTTGCAGGTTGAGCACATGGGACCTTCCATAATAAGTGTCCGCCGTCAAGGGCTTGGAAGCATGATGGCCGCTGGGGGTTCGAGCCCAAAGCGGGCTGGACCAGCGTTTGGGATTGCTTCACGGAGGGAGCAGGGGGGAGGAAGCAGCAGCAGCAGCAGAATCGGAGCGGCGGGGAGCGGCGACAAGGTCCGCGAGCGTGGTCGACCCTAGATCCATGGGTGTTCCTGTGACTGTGCCCGAGAATTAAAGGTAAGTAAACAAGTACACTTATCAATGTGTAAGTCGTTCTGCGCCAGTCGAGGCAGACTTGGGCTCGTTGACGCTCTTCATCCTCCCCCCTCCTTCTCCTCCGACGAGGACCCATAACGGGAAGGGGAAACAAGACATTGGAGACGAATGTGACGCCATGGCGCAGCAATTTGCTGAGGTTATTTTCGCGGACGAAAGCCTAGGGTTAGGCGACTCAGGATGGCGGAGAAACCAGCCGTCGAAGACTCCAATTGGACGTCGACAAAGTTTGATCGCTCGCGGGAGCTTGCGCTGCCACGGCGATCACTAGCCACTGCGAGATGCTCGTGGATGGGGGAGGGGGGGCTAGTCGACGAGGGGTGGAGGGGCGGTTTGTGCGCTCGTGTCAGATGTGTTGCAGGAGCTCCCAGGGAGGGTACATCGTAGCGTCGCGGACAATAAACCGATGGGAAAGACGGAAGAGACGGGGGGGGTG